>LOJH01024250.1:0-16011 GCA_001685095.1 Ellobius talpinus | reverse complement strand
GGGCAGTGCAGTCTGAGACAGTCAGTCTGAGGGGCAGTGCAGTCTGAGACAGTCAGTCTGAGGGGCAGTGCAGTCTGAGGGGCAGTACAGTCTGAGACAGTCAGTCTGAGGGGCAGTGTAGTCTGAGACAGTCAGTCTAAGGGGCAGTGCAGTCTGAGACAGTCAGTCTAAGGGGCAGTGCAGTCTGAGACAGTCAGTCTGAGACAGTCAGTCTAAGGGGCAGTGCAGTCTAAAGCAATCTGACTGAGGATGCAGTCTGGGCAGTCAGTCTGAGGACAGGATCGCCCTTTGGTCTGAGCATTGGTAGAGGTAAGAGCTCTTGTGACTGACCACTCTGCTTCTCTGATCCTTCAGCTTTCACTCCGATAGCTGACTCTAAGTTTTTATTATTAAGACCAATTAGAGAGCCGGGCGGTGGTGGCATACACCTTTACCCAGCACTCAGGAGGCAGAGGCAAGCAGATTTATGTGAGTTCGAGGCCAATCCGGTCTACAGAGCGAGTTCCAGGACAGGCTCCAAAGCTACACAGTGAAACCTTGACTCAGGGGGAAAAAAAAACCCAACATTAGAATTTGTGCTACATTGAGGATTGGAACTTTGCAAACCAAGCATGGTGGATCACACCTGCACACCCGTAGTCCCAGCACACAGGAGGCTGACCTAAGTTTAAAACCAACCAGGCCAAACAAACAAACAAAAACAAACAAACCCACTACATGAGACCCTGTCTCAAGTACAAAAGGCCTGTGAGAGAGTAGATGTTAATTAACATATTCCCAAATCCCTTTGTTTACTAAGGAAATTAAAAAATATTTAGAAGTGAACAATAACACCCATGGTGCATATCACTTACACACAGGAACACACATAAAATCTGCGAGAAACTAAATATGGGCACCAATGTCAGCTTCATGTTACTATACCAGGGTGGCGTAAGCATATAATCCCAAAGCTTGTAAGGGGAAGGACTGCAGGACCAGAAGTTCCAGATCACCTTGAACTACATAAATTCAAAGCTAGCCTAGCCTACATGAAACCCTGTGTCAACATAAAACAACAAAAACTACATAAAACACATAAACCATTCAAAGCAAACTGGCACAAGAAAATATGTAATACTTCAAGCCAACAAGACTAAGGATTTCTCACCAGCAAGAAAAAAGAGAGCAAGCCAAGGCTAAGCCTGTGAAGAAACTATCCGCGTAAGAGTAAAGGCACAAAGGCTAGCAGGCATTGGAGGAGATGCTCAAATCTAACTGCAACCTGAGAAATGCAACCGTCTTGCAAAATGTATTCTCATGACACACCCAGCAGACTGCCTGAGTCAACAGGCCAGTGGTGCTAAGGACACTTCCCTGCTCTGCTCTTTATGCGGTGATTGAGGGAAGGATAGACACCACCCCTGGAAAAAGAGGAAGTGGGAATTCCCATCAGTGTCTGGAGCCTCCTGCAGGGAGAAGTCTAACAGTCAGATTAGGTCTATGAACACCCACTTCCGGTATATCCTAGCTAAATATAATGAAAATCTCCACCCTCCAGCAAATGAGGATTCATTTTTTGTGATGATGGGTTTGGGAAAAGGAACACCCCTCCTGAAACTAAGGGAGTGCATAACTTGCAGGGAGGCACACCAAGGAATATCACAGTTAGAAGAATTGATTGGATGCACTCAGTGCAGCTGGGCAGTGGTGACATACGCCTTTAATCCCAGCACTCGGGAGGCAGAGGCAGGCGAATCTCTGTGAGTTCAAGACCAGCCTGGTCTGCAGAGTCAGTTCTGAGACTCTGTCAAAAAAAAAATTAAAAACTGAGCTGGACAGATGGCTCAGCAGTTAAGAACACTGACTGCTCCTCCAGAGGACCCAAGTTCAATTCCCAGCACCTATGTGACAGCTCACAACTGTCTGTAACTCCAGTTCCAAAGGATCTGACATCCTCACACATACATACATGCCCGCAAAACACCAATGCATGTGAAATTTAAAAAATAAATAAAAATATTTCCAGATGTACACGTGCACAGGGATTGGCCCTAAAAGCACAGTGCATATATATATAATATATATAATAAGATATTACCACACCCCAAAATACACGTGTATACAAAACACTACACATCTCCAGGGATCACATACAAGATCAGAAATGCACTAACCACTTTAGGACGGTGGCCTATGGGAAGCTTGGGGAATGAAAGTGAAAAGTCGGGGTTCACAGGAATGGGAAATTCTTAAAAACCGTGTGGGAAGGGCTACAAAGTTCCCAGGCTTAGCGCTCCAAGCTAACCCAAAGTTGCAGTCTCTCCCAACTCCGCGTAAACTGGGAGATCTTGTGCGCGACGTCGTAACTCTGCCTGATTCTTCATTCACAAAAAAGTAGGGATTATCCCTCTCCTAGGGTAGTTGTGGATACGGGGTCACTGTGGATAGTAATAAGATGGATACGGGGGTAGTAATAAGATAGATAAGACAGGCTCGAAGGCCAACCGCTTATGTGTTTGTTCCTTTCGGCTCCCTCCTCCCGATTCAAAGCTTGGCTTCTCTGACCAGCCATTCAGGCGATTCCAGCCCCACTCCCCCAGGCTGAGCACAAAGCACCTACCTTTCCCGCTTCAGTACCCGTCCTCCGCATAACAGTCCCGCTGGCAGTCACTTCTGCCTCCTTCTTTAGCCTGGAATGCCACAGAGACACGGCGCTGTAACTCAGAGGTGTGTGGCACAAGGCAGGCTAGAGATGGCATTAAACACCAGCTACGGAAGGGAAAACCCAAGCGGACTAAGGGCCAGGCCCAGTGGGTGAGGGTGCGCATGCGCAGTGCGTGTGAGTCAACGCCTCCCGCCCTTGTTGGCCCGGAGGTGGGGGGCGGGGCAGGACCAGCCTCGCTCTGGTTGAGGTTATTCGACGCCCCATTGGCTACCTGCCTCCAGAGTGAAGAACTGTCTGGCAAGGGAAGAAGAGAGGCAATGTGTGTGTGTGCGCGCCCGCGCGCGCGCCTCAACTCGACGCTCTATTGGCTGGTGGGACTGTTACCATGGAGAAACATAAAGAAAGGGAAGGGGCGGGCCCACGGTGGAGGATCTCGAACCCTATTGGTTGCGTTGCACAGCCTTGGGCGCTGTCCTCGAAACTTATTGGTCCTTGCAGGAAGAAGCGGGAAAAGCAGCTCGAGCCGGCCGTTCCTCTTCGCCACTTTGTCTCCCATTTCCCTGGGCCTTCTCCTGGCTGAGTGTGATTTGGCTCGAGGCTGTGGTAACCACCGACTGGCGGCATGACAATGATCCCAACCCCTCTCCTGAGCTGGGTCCCCACCATGGACTCCCTTTGCTGCTCCCTCGTGCTGCTCAGCACTTCCCCCATCCACCCATCCCACCCCACCTCCCTACCCCCACCCTGGCTTCTGAGCACAGTCCTCGTGCCCAGCCCCCTCCCTGGGACCCTGGAGCGGGAGGGGTGCCACAGGTCCAGCATTTGGGGGTGATGGATGGCTGCCGGAACGGGGCACCCACGGAATGGTTGCCTGGGAAGGGACAGTGCATGCCATTGACTTGTTGGGTGGGGTTCAGGGATAAAAGTGCCACGTGCAGCAATGGTTACGTGGATTTTCAAGAAACCCATGCAGTTAGGTTCAAGGGAGAAAGTGGTGTCGTGAGGAAAACACCTTTGGCCTACATCAGGTCATCATCGCAAATGGCAGGGACTCAATAACCATTTTGGAAGGGGTTGGTTTGGTTTTGTTTTTAAGAAAGCCCAAGGCAATCTTCAACTCCTAGCAGTGATGGCCTTGAACTCCCGATCCTCCTGCCTCTACTCCCCCCCACACACCAGGTATTACAGGCATGTGCTACCACACCCAGTCAGTTTTGGGTTTTTTAAGACAGTCACCAGTTGCCCCAACTGGCCTGGAACCCACAGCAATCCTGCTGCCTTAGACGCCTAACTGCTTGGATTACAGAAATGAGTCGGCAGGCATGGTTCAGTAAATGTTTATTAAACTAATGGAGTCCAAGGAAAATACCTAACAAGCAGGTGATACAGGCCAGGAAGGATAGCAAATTCAAGGCTAGCCCTTACCATTTATCAAGACCTTGTCTCAAAAAAAAGGGGGGTGATGGGGGAGAACATTTGGTTAGCATGTGTTTTTAAGGTCCTAGGTTCAATGCCTTTTTGTTTGTTTGTTTGTTTGTGGTTTTGTTTTTCTAGACAGGATTTCTCTGTGTCCCCTGGCTGTCCTGGAACTCTCTCAGTAGACCAGGTTGGCTGCCTCTGCCTCCCAATTGCTGGGACTAAAGGCATGTGCCCCCACCGCCCAACCCAATGCCCACTTTTTTAAAAGCAAATCCCCTCTAGTGAAAATGGGATAGGAAATCCCTTGAGAATAATATTGTGACTGAAGAGTACAGAAACAAAGCTGGCCTTGGTGACAGACACCTTTAACCCCTGCACTCTGGAAGCAGGAGCAGATGGGTCTCTATGAGTCTGAGTCCAACCTGGTCTACACCGTGTTCCAGTACAGCCAGGAATACACACATAGTGAGGGCTTGTCTCAAAAATAATTGATTAACTAATTGATTATTTTAAAAAAAACAGAGGGCTGAGGAGAAGGTTTAGTCAATAGTGCCTTGGGCACATGTCTGAGTACCTGAGTTCAGGTCCCCCCATTAAAAGCTGGGTGCAATGACCTGCCTGTAACCCCACCACTAGGGATGGGAGCTGCAACAGGTGGATCTCTGAAGCTTTGGCTGGCCAGTCTAGCTAAAGCTGTAAGCTTCAGATTCAGTAAGATGGTCCTACCTGNGGGGGGGGATCAAAGTGGAGCACAATGGACAAAAGCTAAGAATGTCGACCTCTGGGCTCCACACATAGGTCCATGCATCCATCCACGTACACACTCCTAAAACCCACACCCAATCATAGTGATGGCATATACAAAAAGCAGATGGACATGGCTAGCACAGGTGGGGCTTAGGACTGAGCAGCCACGTAAGAATGTTTTTAAGGACCAGATAAATGCAAAGAGGTACGATGACGGGTGTTGAAGAGGATGCCTGGAAACCCTGTTTGGGAGGATAGAGTATAAGCATCCTTGAGAGCTCTGGGAAGGCAAACGTATCTATGCCTAAAGCTGGCATTCAGCACGGCAAAAGAGGAGGATGTTTGTGTTGAGCAAATACTTGAGAAGAGAGTAGTTTCTGGGAAAGGAGGGTCTATGAGAAAGGTTATGGGCTGAAGAGAGGAGAAGCAGGGAGAAAGCTGGGTCCTGAGAGGGACAAGATGAATGAGCACAGATGTGGCTTCCCAAAAGCAGAAGGGCTGGTTAGGACAGAGCCCATGTGACTGTCCTGAACCACTACTCCTGCCCTAGATCCATGGACCCCAATGAAGCACCTGCTCTCCACCACTGCTCTGCTGACTCTTCCCCAGGGAGTGAGGACAGAGTCCCCCAGAGCACAGAGCTCATTCCCAGGAGACCTGTCAGTCGCTCTCCAACCTGTGCCCGCTGTCGTAACCATGGTGTCACAGCCCATCTCAAGGGCCACAAGCGCCTCTGCCTCTTTCAGGCTTGCAAGTGTCACAAATGTGTCCTTATCCTGTGAGTATAAGATTTGGGCTGGGGAAGGGGAATGGTTCTCCTCCAGAAGGTTGACTTCTGACTCTTAGGGAACGTCGGAGAGTCATGGCTGCCCAAGTGGCCTTGCGTAGGCAGCAGGAGGCTCAGCTGAAGAGGCACCTGGCTCAGGGCCTGATGAAAGGGGCAACCCCCCTGAAAGCTCCCCTCCGTGTCAAGAAGGGAGCCATTCGACCACGGGTCCCTTGTGAGTGTCTCTAGCTGGGGATGGGACAGGGATTTGGATATAGTAAGAGTAAGGACTTGCATCCCTGGCCTTAAACTCAGTCAGCATGTGGCCTTGGGCAAGGTGTTTCCTCTCTCTGGGCCTCACCCTGTCCAACTGTCAACTGTGCTGAAGGGGCTGGGGGGGGCAACAGTCAAGAGCTCCAGAGCACGCCACTGGCTCTCCAGGCAACTCACCACATCTGTAGAGCCGGCTCCAGAACCTATCGCCTTTTGCCTTAGCAGATACCATGCACAGGTGGGGCACAGACATACATGCAGGCAAAACACTCATAAGAATAAGTAAAATTTTATTTTAAAATGTGGGCAAGGGTGCAATGACAACTGAAGATAGAAAATGAGGGATGGGGACCGTGAGGTGGCTCAGGGTAAAGTTACTTGCTGAACAAACCTGCTGACCTGAGCTCGATCCTCAGAGCCTACATAAAGGTCAAAGGAGAGAACTGACTCCCCAGAATTGTCCTGTGGCCTACACACACACACACACACACACACACACACACCATGTCACACAAACAAGAAGTTAAAAAGAGCCAAGGAGTGGGACATGGTGAGCATGTCTGTAACTCCAGCCCTAGAGAAAGAAGAGGAGAGTGAGTTGGAAGCCAACCTGAGCTACGAAACTAGATGCTGTCTGGAGGAGAAGGTGGAAGGGCTGGGAAAGAGAAGCAAAGCCACAGAACAGGCCGGGGCATGATAGCATGTGAAGGAAGGAGGATCAGGGGTTCAAAGTCAGCCTGAGCTACATGGAAAAAAAAAGAAAGAAATCAGAGAGAGACAAGAACTTAGCTGAAGTTGGTGTAGGATAGGGGTCAGGAAAGGGGTGGATCTCTCCCTGGTTCCTCGCAGCTGGAAAGGAGAACATAGCCCCCCAGCCTCAGAGTCCCCATGGAGCAGTCCCACTGGTGCTGACACCCCCTGGGAAGGTAAGGAGACCGGGGTCCTGAGGGATGGCTCCTCGCCTGCCTCCTGCCCGGACTGTCCCCTCTGTGCTCTCTGGACTGGGTTCCAGCCCACCTCTGACTTGTGGTTGCTCTTCAGTGACTCACCTGGGACCTATGGGTGAAAAAAGGTGGGACTTTAAGAGCCGTCCATAGTTTCAGGTCCTGCCCTCATCCTGGAGCAGGCTTGCTTTTGCAGGCTCATGCCCCTGCCCTGGGCCCTCTCCCCTTACAGGAGAACTATGGGCCTCTACTGCTCAGCCGCCCCCAGGAAGCCTTGCCTTTGCCCTGGACTCCAGTGCCTCCTGGGCCTTGGGGCCCTGGACACTGGCTGCCACCAGGCCTCTCAATGCCACCTCCAGTAGTGTGCCGATTGCTGTGCCAGGAGCCTGCTGTCCCTCTGCATCCCTTCCATGGTAAGACATCCTCCTGTCACTTGACAGATATCTGAATGCTAGGTTGCCGCCACACCAGAAAAGGGAGAGGAAAAGGACACGTGGGAAGAGGAAAGACATCCATGGTCTCTGCGCCCATCCTTTCTGCTTCTCTTGCCTTCCTTAGGCTTTGACCCTGGCATATCTCTCCGGCTGCCCACTCATGGAACCCTCCCAACCTGCCCAGGATCTCGCTCAGTGCTGGCAGCTCCACTTTCTGGAGAGCCCCAAGGACCCCCTAACCTGCCTCACACGTAAGTAGGAACACAACAGGGTGATGGTGCACACCTGTAATCCCAGCATTGGGAGGTTGAGCCAGGAATTTCAGGATTCCAGGGTAATTTTCAGATACACTACACAAAGTCAGCCTGGGCTACATGAAATTCTTAAAAAAAAAAAAAAAAAGGAAAAGGGTCTCAGACTAACTCAGGCTAACAGGCAGGCAGATCTCAACTGTTCCTACTGTTTCCTGAGAGGCACTGACAATATTCGCACCTCTCAGAGCCTGTTTTAATATAAGTAATCTCTAGTAATCTCTCGTCTGGGATTGTCATAATAATAACACCTAGTACGTGCCCTGACCTTGAACAAACATGGCTGAAAGCTGGACTGGAGAAAGCAGGCTAGTGGAGCAGACAACAATCCCAGTCCCACTGGGTGTTTTATCTGCTTTTGGAAACCTGACACCCTATGATCTTCACAGTATGGGAGGAAAAACCTGGGCAAGATTCTCATTTTACAGAAAGCAAAGCCCACAGAGTCCAGTGTCCAGCCTGGAACTTTGTCCCCAGGTCAGAATGCCCCACCCACTTCCCATGTGTCTCTCCTTTTTCCAGTTGTTCAACTCTGATACTCCAGTCCTGTGGAGCCCCAGACTCTCTTCTGCTACAGCCACAGGTCTTGGGAAAGAAGTGGCCTCCATGGGCCTGGGAGGAGGCTGGACCTGCAGAAGGGGAAAGCAGGGGGCTGAAGGAAGCACTTGCAGGGTGTGTGGAAGTGAGGGTTCCCAGTCTGCTCCTCCCCGCTCCTTCGCAGGCCCCTGGAACCTCTTGCCTGGCCTGGACATCTGGCCCCTCAGAGTGGCAGTTACAGAGAGAGGCAGCTGAGGCCCTTGTAGGTCTGAAAGATTCATCCCAGGCTCCCCGCCTGACCCCATCTGTGCCCCCAAACCCTGCCTGGATCTCTCTGCTCCACCCCTGTGGCCCACCAGGTAACGTCCTGAGAAGAGAGAATGAAATAAGATTGGCTGGTAAATGGAAGCCATTAGAATAAGAATAAGCAGAGGCTAATCAAGATGGCCCAGACATGAGCTGAATGTCCTCAGGTTCAGGTCCCTAAGTTCTCAGCCTGGCCTCTGAGACTGCGGTTGAAGTCACTCTTTACCAGTTTTGTTCTAAATGACAAATGTCCAGTGTCTTGCTATCAAGGAAAACCAGGTTCTACGTGTAAACTTTCCAGGCTGGCATTTAGAAAGACACTGCAGAGCCTGGTCTCTAGACCCTAGCTTCCTGCTCAAGCCTGGGAAGGGAGAGCAGTAAGCAGGGTCTGGACTAGAAGGGCTGATAAACTGCCTCCCAAGAGCTTCCATTCCTCTGGGGAACCTAGAGACCCTCACAAGGTTCAGTGGCAAGACTAGGAGAAATGTGAAGAAGGAGAAAGTTCCAGGGAACAAGCGGTGAAGGCTGAGAATGCCCCTGTCCAATGCAGTGTTGTCTAGAGGGTCTGCTGGAAATGGGAGAGATGAGGCTGGGGTCTTCTGAGTATAGAGATGTGGCTTTTGAGTCTGGACCAACAGCTGTACAAAGGGGACCAGGGCAATGTTCAGAGCCAGACAAAGCATGATAGCTTTGATGGGGGACTGGAGAGGCATACTGGGGGCAGGACAGGTGGACATAGACCACAGAAGGAGTGAGGGGCAGTGGGCTGGATTTGACCCGAGCCTGCCAGTTCCTGTCTGCCCACAGCTCCTCCTGGGGGAAGAGGATTCCAGCCTGTTGGCCCACCTCTCCAGCCCAGTCCAGCTTCCTCTGTCTCTCTGCACATTGGGCGCCTGGGATCAATCTCCCTTCTCAGCTAGAAACCAAGATGGAGGCTGCCTCACTTGGGACAAAGAGGCGACAAACTGCAGGCACTGCATATTTGGTATTTTATTTATGCATTTTGCATAGGATTTAATGTAATGCAAGCTTCAGCCTTTTTTTTTTTTAAGCTTTCCTGTTCCTTTTGTAGTGTGGGTATTTCCTTGACTGGAGGTGGATGTTCTCATAGCCCTTTTTAAGTCCCTCAATGGAGGCAGCTGGGCAGTTGGAGGACCCATATATAAATACATTTTTGCATGAGTTTATGTTCTATATATGCCTGTGTGCTCACGTCTGTCTCTGCATGTAAAAATACAAGAATATGTTCACATTGTATGTAGGTTTCTGTAAGCAAGAAATAAACCTTTGCTGTTTAAGCCATCAAGATACAGAGTTTACCCTGATTGACAGGACTATTCGACTCCCATCTCAAAATAGAAGTCAAACTTCTAGGTCAAACACAGACCTAGGCATGGTGGCTCACACCTGTAATCCCAGCACTCACTGGCTGAGGTAGGATTGCTTATAACATATCTACAAACAACAACAAAGTAAAAAAACATAAACTTGGACTTCTAGTTATGCCCTCATAAGAATAACAGAGAGGGGCTAGAGAGATGGCTCAGTGGTTAAGAGCACAGGCTGCTCTTCCAGAGGATCCGGGTTCAATTCCCAGCACCTACATGGCAACTCACAGCTGTCTGTAACTCCTGTTCCAGAGGATCCCACACCCTCACCTAGACATGCATGTAGAAGAGTAGCAGAGGAAGGTACTGGGGAATCACTAATGTGTTAATTAATCAACTGCTCTGTACCAAATATAACCTGTTTCCTGCTATCCAGAGAGCCACAAATTAAGATGATACCTAACTGGGGCAGGGAGACCAAATAAAGGAGTGAAGACAGCCCAGTGGAGACTGGGAAACAGATTGTATGTCTTACCTACAGGCAGTCTTCTCTAGCCTCGTGGATAATTCCCGGCAGAAACCTGACCTCAATGTTGCCACATCCTTTGGTTTTTCGAGAGAAATTAGGGAACTGTGTTTCTGTGTCCAACATCTTATAATAATTCTCAAACATTGGTATAGCCTTCTTTAAATGTTATATTGGCCAAATAACACAGCTTCCCGTCAACTTTGGCCAATAGAATACTAATTTGATAATAATCTAACATGACATTTTCCGGGTGGGAAAATTGAAGCCAATCAGGACACCAAGAACCAAGTTAGTTTTTATCAAGGATCTTCCTAACTAGGAAAATTCACCGTCTTCTTAAAATAATCCATTAGAAGGGCCAGGCCTGTAGTGCAGTGGCACAGTGCTGCCCAGAACAATGAGGCCCGGCCGGGTTCAGTACCCAGCATCTCACACAATGTATAAACCAGCAAATACAAGACTTGGTCAAAGACTAGAGAATGCTTTCTAATTGTTGAGTCCCAACAGCAACTCTGTAATCTATACTGAAAAGAGAAAGTATTAGCCCAGCAGGTCAAGGGAATTCTCCAGAAAACAATCAGAATTCCTCCTTGTTGCCAGGCCTTGACATTTTATAAAGCACGGAATGAAGAATTTGAGGCTACAGGGAACACATCTGGCAGAAGCAGTTCTCACAAGTGTCTCTCCCTTTTCCTACCAAGGTTGTCATTGTATAATGTTTTGGGTTGGTGTCCTCATTTGCCTTCCATTGCTGTGATAAACACCATGACCAAAGCAACTTGGAGGGAGGCTGCTTGACTGACATATCTGAACCTCAGACAGTCTCTGAAGGAAGTCAGGGCAGGAGCCTGGAGGCAGGATCTGAAGCAGAGGCTATGGAGGGGCACTGCTCACTGACTTGTTCATCATGATGTGCCCAGTTTACTTTATTTTAAATTATTTGTTTGTTTTTATTTTATGTGCATTGGTGTTTTGCCTTCATGTATGTCTGTGTGAAGGTGTCAGATCTTAGAATTACAAACAGTTGTTAGCTGACATGTGGGTGCTGGGAATTGAACTCAGGTCCTCTGAAAGAGGAGCCAGTGCTCTTAACTGCTGAGCCATCTCTCCAGTCCCTCAGTCTGCTTTCTTACACACGAGGACCATCTGCCCAGGGTTAAGAACACACACAGTAGGCTGGGCCCTCCTACTTCAATGATTACTTAAGAAGCTGCCCCATGGACTTGCTGCAGACCAGCCTGATGGGGCCATTTCCTGAACTGAGGGTCCTTCTTCCCAGATGACTCCAGCTTGTGTCAAGTTGACAAATAACCAGTACAATTGACCCCTTATCAACTTGACACACACACACACGCCACTATTTAACAATTTCCTTTCTTGCTTATCCTCAAGATCTCATGTTAATATTAATATCACAGTGTAAAACACAGTCCAATTTATTTGTTTTGCAAAACAGGGTTTCTGTGTAGCCCTGACTGTCCTGGGACTCACTCTGTAGACCAGGCTGGCCTCAAACTCAGAGATCCACCTGCCTCTGCCTCCTGAGTGTTGAGTTTAAAGATGTAGGCCACCACACCTGGCATACAGTCCAACTGTTTAAAGACCTTTTTTTTTCTTGTTTATGTGCAAGCGTCTTTTGCCTGCATTTATGTCTGTGCACTGTGTGCATGCAGTACACAAGGATGCCAGAAGAGGGCGTCGGTTCCTCTGGAACTGGAATTAGAGTTGGCTGTGAGCTGCCGTGCGGGTGCTAGGAATTGAACCCCGCGGTCTTCTGAAACTGCAGCCAATGTGCTTAACTGTTTGCACCAGTTCTCCAGGCCCCGTTGGTTGGATTTGAGATAGGCGCTAGCTCTAGCCTGGTTGACTTCAAACACATTTTGTGAGCCAGGCTAGCTTCAAATTCGTGGCACTCTTCCTACCCCAGCTTACTGAGTATTGGAATTACAAGGTTCCTATGATCCACCAGGCCCAGCTAATAACAGAGCATCTGTTTGCTAGTCCTTGGCTGTGGAGCCCTCTGAGAGGAATACTTGCAAACAGGACCCCTGGTGAGCTATTGCAGCACTAGGAAGATGTGGGCTGCCTGTCCTTCCTCCTGGGGGTGGGAAGCTCAGAGCTCAGCAACATACCTGATAACTGACTGTTCTCCTGGCATTACCCGCATCCCTCTTTTTACTCAAGATGATGAATGATGGTGGGACCCAACAACACCCTGTTCTCTTAATTCGAGGCCTTGAGAAGATGGGCTATTCCTTCTCCACAGCAGACTGCAGAATAAGGAACCTGCAGCACTAATCAGGGGCGCTGTAAGAGAACAAAAGACTACAGCCAGCCTCACACCTTTTGTCCCTCCCTAGTTATAACTTAGATATACGATTGCCCTTTAATAGACCTACCTAAGCCTGGCTAGCAGTGCCGAGTTCTTCCAGTGACAGATGACTGAGCCCAAGAGTCACAGAGCCAGCAGGGAAGCACTGCAAATGCACCTCGCTAAGACGCTGCTGCTAGGGCTGACCAAGGGTCCCCAGGGTTCCAAGGTCACACAGCCAAAAAAGATAAAAGAAAAAGGTGGTGTAACAAAGGAACAGGACACAGGGTAGTGACAGGAGAGCAGTGGGAAGGCTCAGGGGGAAAGTGCTGGCCACTGTGCCCAAGGAAGCTCGAAGGTGAGAACAGCTCCAGGATGTTTGTTATCCTCTGACCTCCACACTGCTGCACGGACCTGCCACACACACACACACACACACACACACACACACACACACACAAACACACATCCGCTAACTAAAAGAAAGAAGCTGATTATACTAGTGTAACTCAGCAGTTAGCTGGAGCATACATAATTTAAATAAATTAATAAATGGCAGGGAAGGGAGCAGAGAGGAGGCCAACCAATCATTCAAGTCATGTGAACCCCCAAACAGACCCTAAGGAAGTACTGCAAATCTGCAGAGGTCAGCCTTGAGAACAGGGAAGACTCAAGAATTTAGCTTTGTGTGGTGACCCATGCTTTTCATCCTCACACTCCCTCCTTCTGGGAGGAAGAAGCAGATGGATCTCTATGAGTTCGCAGCCAGCCTGGTCTATACAGAGTCTCGGGCTAGCCAGGGTTACATACTGAGACTGTGCTGAAAGCTGGGCATGGTCTCGTGTGCGTGCACACACACACACACACAAACACACACACACGAACTATGTTTCCATTTTCCACCTCCCTTCACCTGCTGCTGAGGAGGCACCAGGCTCTTGGCCCTAAGTATCCCTGAAGTTTCAGCCAGTGGACTGTGAACACCGGTTTCCTGTCCTGCTCCCTAAGGCTGCCTGATCTGAGCTTTTGTCTCAACCTCTCTTAATACTCTACAGAAATGACAATAAGTTTCCAACCAGGAAGTGCCCTCCTCGCTCTTCTTTACCCTCCCCACAACAACCCCGGTTTTGTTTCAAGGGCACATTTCACATTCTGTCCTTTGACTATCCATATTCTGGTCACTCCAGCCCTACAGGAACTTGACCTGCTACTGACCACACTTATAGTTCAGGCAGGAAAATGACTTCATGACACCTACTCCATCCTCATTCCTGGTTCACGTAGACTCATCACTTAACTCGTCTGCTTGCATAGCTAGCTTTGCAACCCTATGCTCAAGCTCCATAGCAAGCAACCATGCCTGTGTAGACCCTCATGGGATCTGGAGCTCAAGCTCCATAGCGGGCAATCATGCCTGTGTAGACCCTCATGGGATCCGGAGCTCAAGCTCCATAGCGGGCAATCATGCCTGTGTAGACCCCTCATGGGATCCAGATCTTTTCCCAAAAGCATGATCTATCTTTTATCCCACCAATATCTGTGTTAAGCTCTTCAAACCTTTATGTTCCTTGGAAGTACAGACTTGATTGTGCTAAGCTGTGCTAGTGTCACTGTATTAGTGTCAACCCCCAGAATAGTTATCCAAAGAGGACAGGCCTATTGTGGACTTTCTCGCTGTCGCTGGGGCACTCAAAATGAATGGCTGACTAAACAGGTTCTGTCCAGTCCCTTAGGAATGGTGTTCCCTCCTAAGTTAGTGCATTCCATGGCCAACACTTAAACACCTGGAAAACAAAGACTTCCTGCCCCCAGGCCATTCTTTTCCATTTTGCTTACTTCCAGTTTTACAGAAAGCAGAGTTTCCAATCACTATGAGGTAGGGGCTGGGGAGCGGCCTACAGAATATGAAAAAATATGTTTGCCAAGTACACACTAGACAGAGGATGCAAGGGCTGGAAAGATAGGCCAGTGGTTGAGAACACTGGCAGCTCTTCCAGAGGACTGTGTTTGAGTTCCAGCAGCCACATGGCCGCTTACAACTGTCAAATAACTCCAGGTCCAGGGGGTCTAACACCTGTTTCTGGCCTTTATAGATACAAGGCACACGTCATACACAGACATACTTACAGGCAAAACTCCCATACACACAAATAATTAAATAAAAGAGAGAAAACTGCATTGAGTGGCTGGAAAGATGTCCAAGTGGTTGCCATACAAGCATGAGGATCCCCACAACCCAGGTGAATCCAAGTGTTGTAGTGCACATCTGTAACCCCAGAGATCACACTGCAAGATGGAAAGCAGAGGGTCTCCAGAAGCTCGTGAGTTAGCTAGCCTGGTGTATGCAGCAAATGGTGAATGATACCACCTTAAACAAGGTGGAAGGTGAGGACCGATACTGGAGATTGTCTTCTGATTGACACACCACTTGCACATACACACACAGACACATATATGTACACACATGCGGCACACATACCACACAAAACCACACAGATTCTATTTCACCCCATCAAAACAGTTATTGTGGTAGTTTGAGTGACAAAGTTCCCCTATACTCTTGGGCATTTGAACACTTGATCCCCAGTTAATGACACTGTTTGGGGAGGTTTAGGTGGTATGGACCTTTCTGGAGGAAGTATGTGACTAGGGGTAGACTTTGAAGTTAAAAGCCTCTTGCCACAATCCAGTTAGCACTCTCTGTTTTGTGCTTATTTTGAAAATGTAAGCTCTTAGCTTTCTGTTCCTGCCACCATACCTGCCTGATGTCATGATGGACTCTTAACCCTCTGGAACCGTAACCCAAATAAACTCTTTCTTTTATAGGGTACCTTGACCATGGTGTTTTATCACAGCACCAAAAGCATAGCTAATTACTGCTATAACCAAAAAATTAATAATAATTCATGTTGATGAAGATGTGGAGAAAGAACACCCCACTCACAGTTGGAAGAAATGAGCTTGTCCAGCTGCAGAAGGCTCCGGTAGTAAAAAGCACTTGTTGATTTTGCAGAGGACCTAGGTTCTGTCCAGAGCCCACCTGGTGACTCACAACTGTCATAACTCCAGCTCCAGAGAATCAGGTGTCCTCTTCTGACATCCACCAGGCATGCATGTGGTGTACACAGTCACATGCAGCAAAACACTTATACATACATGAAATAATAAATCTAAAACAAGTTTAAAAATGAAAAATAAAACTACTATATGGACCTGCTATATGTTGGGTATATAAATCCAAAGGACTCTTAAGTCAACAGACCACAAAGATACTTACATATGTATATGTATTGAAAGACCCCCGAGGGATGTCTTCTTTCAGGAGAGACCCCGTGCCCAAGGATCAGTCGAGACCACTCGTGCGGATGCAATCAGCAAGAGGTTTTATTCAGATACACAGGCACCTGTGGGCGACAAAGTCTCTCGGAGGACTTGCGCGCCGTCAGGCTGGGGCGAGGG
>LOJH01024249.1:668-14913 GCA_001685095.1 Ellobius talpinus | reverse complement strand
TTACCTCACTCAGGATGGTTTTCTCTAGTTCCATCCATTTGCCTGCAAATTTCAAGATGTCATTGTTTTTTTTTCTGTTGTTGTGTAAATGTACCACCTTTTCTTTATCCATTTTTCGGTTGAGGGGCGTCTAGGTTGTGTTCAGGTTCTGACTATTACAATAATGCTGCTATGATCACAGTTGAGCACATGTCTTACTCGCCTTTTTCTGAGAACATGTAGTTCAATAGTTTTTGGAATTATTCTCAAATATTTGCCACCATCACCAAAGTTAAAAATTTATTTTTACTACCTCAAGAAACCCCATTTCCTTTGCCAAATTCAAGGTCATAGAGATCTATCTTTATGTTTTATTTTAGGATTTGTATAGTATTTACTCTCATATTTAAATCTGAGTTAAGTTCTGAATATAGTGTGTTGTAGGTAAGCATATTCATTATTTTTGCATGTGGAAATGCAATTGTTCCAGCAAAATTTCTTGAAATGAATATTTTTGAAGGAATAGTCTTGACACCCTTATCAAAACAAAACAAAGCAAAAACACAAAATTAGTTGACCATAAATGTTTCACTGTCTAGACTGTTGAAATTTTTCCACTGACTTGTAGTTCTAGCCTTACACCACTGTGACTTGAATACTAATTTCAAAATCAGGAAGTGTGAGTCCTCCCAACTTACTGTTCTTCAGGAAAGTTTTGGTAGCTTTAAGTCCATTGGCAGACTTTAGTATCAGCTTAGTTTCTATAAAAAAATTAACCTAAGATTAAAATCAACATTGAATTGAATCTGTAGAACATGGAATAGTTTTTCATTTATTTAGGTTTTCTATCTTACTAAGAACAAACATTTCAAATTTTAGTAATTTTCAGAGTGTATAAGCTTGGCATTATATTTGTTAAATTTATTGCAAAACATTTTATACTATTTGATATTATTATTTTGTTAATTGTTTTATTAATGTTTGGATCACTCATTGTAAATATTAGAAACACAACTGATTTTTTTGTATTAGCCTGATTTCCTGCAAGCACTCTAAATTAATTAATTAGTTCTAATAGTCTCTTAGAAGATTCTTTAGGTATTTCAAAAAACAAGAGAGCATCATTTGCAAACTGATATGCTTTACCTCCCCCTACCCAATCTGAAGGTCATTTATTTTTTTCTTGCTTACTTACACTAGCTAGAACCTCCAGTATGATGTTTAATATAAGTGGTAGCAAGTGTGGCCATCCTTGTCTTTATACAGTTACTAGGGAGAAAGAGTCCATTTACTCACCATTTACGTATGATGCTAGCTGTAGGGTTTTCATAAACCACCTTTTCCATCCAGATAAAGCAATTTCCCACCCATTAAGATATTACCAAATTGATAGAATAGGGTGTTTAAAGATCCATTTAAGAATATGTAGCAATGCAGTGAGGGGAAAAACTGGAAGAAGTTTCCTTCTATTCTTTGGCTATTGATAGATGTTAAAAAGGGTATTGGATTTTAAATATTTTTGTGATCCATTGAACAGCTAGTGTTAATTTTTAATCTATATATTATGCATTTAAGTGCTTTTTATTTGCATTTATTTATTTATGTTTGAGATGGAAGGTTTCTCTATGCAGCTCAGGTTCCCCTGGAAATTTTGCTATTTAGCTGAGGCTAGGCTCAAACTTACTATATATCCCTGACTCCAATTCCTTCGGTAAATTCTGGGATTACATATTTGAACCACTGCATCTGGCTATATATGATTCATTTCATTAGTTGATTTTTGGATGTTAAATCAAGTTGGTGTGCAGTTGGAATTTTCTTTGGGCCGCCAACCAGCTCCCAAACAAAGACACAGAGACTTATTGTCAATCATGAAAGCTCAGATTTAGCTTATGCATGTCCCCTAGCTCTTATAACTTAATTTGACCTGTTTCTATTCATCTACATTTTGTCTTGGGGCTTTTTACCTCTTTCATTCTGTATGTTCTGCTTTCCTGCTTCCTCTTTGTCTATCTCTCTGGTCTCTGGGGTCTCTCTGGTGTCTCCCTCTCTCCCTCTGCCTTCTTCTGTCTCTGCCAGTCTAGATTTCTCTTCCAACTTTCTCTGCCCAGAAGTCTCTTCTATACCTCCTGCCTAGCTATTGCTTGTTTAGCTTTTTATTAGACCAATCAGGTGCCTGAAGCAGACAAAATAAATAAAGGCAACAAATCTTTGCTTAGTTAAACTAATATCCCACAACACAAATTAATGTAACACATATTTGCATAGTTAAGTTAATATTCCCCAGCACTGGTGTCCCTGGAATATTGTCTCATTGGTCACCATGTATAAATCTTTTTTTACAAAAAATATTTTGATAACTAGATCTTAAAATTCTATAGTTTACAGCCCCAAATTCACACTTGAGTCTTTTTTCATTCTTTTTTTCATGTCTGTTCCAACAGAGGCAGGCTATGAAGTTGACTGTCATATGGTTCATTTAGATCCATAAATACCCGAGTTCTCCAGCACTGGTACCACAAACCTCCCATTGTAATGCATCTGTGTCTGTCTATGCTGGAGCTCTGCCATGGTCCTGCTGCTTGTGCAGTGTGCTAATGCTTGGAGTGTCAAGCAGGTTCCATGCTAAGAGCTTTAGGTTGAGGATTGGGAGACTTTCTGTGCCCAGGTTCCATGATCCATTAGCCATGCCTGCTTTGGCAGGCATAGAACTTTATTGAGGGTGAGGGCTGAACACCAAAGAGAAGAAGTCAAAGCCTGTACACTATCCATGAGTTCTATTCTGCTACCCAGGCAATATTGTCTCATTACAGATGGCAAAAAAGGCCGTTTGAAGGGTACAGAGCCACCAGCGGCTTCCCTGGAACCTAGATGGAACAACATAAGTACCAAACTGGAAAGGGCTGGGCAAGGCATCCCCTGAGAGGCTGGTGATGTTTTTCAAGTTGCAGTGCCCATTGGTGTCAGAATCTTATCCTCTAGGATCAACCATGCCACTCAAGTGAAGGCGGCAAGACAGCCTCAGAATATGCCTCTTTGCATGCATGGCACACATACAAAAATTGCTTTAACTTCTGGATAAATCCATAGCTTTCTAGGTCAAACTAAAAAGGATTACATTCTAGTATTACCCAGGAACCAAGACTTGGTAAAAAGACATTATTTTTCATTAAAAGTTCAGAATGTGGGGATAGAGTTTCAAGAAGCACCATCCTGGTACAAGATATGAGGGCTCATGCAGAGTAGTAATTCCAGAAACAAACTAAAGCTATCAGATGAAACCTCTTCTTGGCCTGCATCTTCAGTGTTCCCCCACAACAAGAGCTGGAAGTCTACTTGACCTAGTGGACTGTGGAAATGTCATAACACTCACTATGTAAGTATGTCTGGCTGTTAACCCAAGTCCTCCACTTTCTGCTTGGATGCTCTTTCTAGGACCCTTTCCATTTTCTGCTCCTACATCTTATGGGTGTATACCTGGGTCTGTTTCCTCTAGTCCAGACAGTGCCATTACTCCAGCGTCTTCTTTTCTCTTTCTCATGCGTTTTAATTAGTTTCCTTGGTGCTGTGACAAAATACTTGGCAAAAGCAACTAAAGGATGGGGGAGCTTATTGTGTGAGGGTACGGTCCATCATGACAAAGGAGACATAGAGGCAGGATGGTGAGGGGGCTGGTGAAATTGCATCCACAGGCAAAAGGCAGAAAGTCATGAATAGTAATGCTAACTTGGATTTGTCCTTTTTACTCAGCCTGGCACACTAGCCTATGGCATGTTGCTACCCACATTTAGGGTGGTTCTTCTCTCTTTACTTAAATCTTTCTGGAAATACCCTCATGAACATATGCAGTGGTGCATCTGTAAGTGAATATGACCCAGTCAAACTACCTTCTGAAAGTTAGGCCTTGCTGTGATCCTTCCTCTCCTTCACCAGCCTTATCTCTTCAGAGATCCCTCTAGGGTTTGCTCACAGGCTTTCATGGCACCCCCTGAATCTCAGTGCATACTTTATTTTTTCAAAATATGTTGAAAGTTTCAATTGTTAATATTTTCTCAAAGGATTCATGTGTTTGTGTTCATATGATAATTTAGGTGGTAAAGTTTTTGTGACACCTTTTCTGACTTTGGAGTCAGGGTATTACAAGAAGCCTGTATTTAGGAAAACATTCAGTATTGATCATCTGAGTCTTTGATACAATTCAGTGAAGTCCTTTTGGTCCTTTCCTTTGTGGGAAATTTTGTTTTTTATTTGTGTGTGTGTGTGTAAGTGCATTGTTTTGAGCAAATGGTCTTCTTAGGTAGCCCAGGCTGCCCTCCAACTTGAGATTCTACTGCCACAACTTTCTTAGTGTTCGTATTTCAAGTTTATACGATTGTCTTCCCTTTCTGGGGACACTTTTGAGCCAGTCTCCTCTCTTGCTAGAGATGTACTCAGATGTCTGCCCTCTTGTATTGGTTCAGTAGTTTATGTCAGTTTAGGAATTTTCTCTTTTCTTATGAGTTGTTTAATATATTGGAATAAAATAGCTAATGATATTCCTTTATATATTCCATTTTATTTTTATAAATTTCTGACTCTAGAAATGTGACTCTTCATTTCGATTTCTCTTGGTAAAGTCATCTTAAAGTTTTATCAATTTTGTTAAACTTCCTAAGAAACCAACTGCTAGTTTTATTCAATGTTTCATTAGTTTCCATTCTAATCACTGTGTCCTTTTCTCCTGCCCTCTTTAGATTTGGTTCCCCAAGCCTCCATTTATTCACTACTGTGTCTTTTTTTGTTTCATTTTCAAACTGTATTCCCTCTGAAATTATTGAAATGCTTCTGCTGAAAGTTTCCATTCTTGTTACCATGGCCACCTTATGCATCCCCTCTGCAGACCTCTTCACTGAGTTTCAAATTGCTTGCTATTAAGAATGGAAGCTTATCCTTATCTGAGAAATTCACTGTCACATCGCTTTTAACATTGTCTCCATTTCTTCTCTTCCCACAAAGTTTGGCCCAGAATATAAAAGAATCATTCCAGGGCTGTGAGTTGAAGGTGCTAGTTAGCTCTTCCTTATTCCTACACTCCACCATAAAAAGTCACAGCTCTGTTACCCAATGGCAAGCTGGTTTTGTCACATATTCAAGGAGAAGTCACTCTGGACAAACATTTTTGGTCTCTGTGGTTACTTTAAGATGCCACTGTTTTTTTGGGTGACCCTTATCCTGATCTTTTGAATAATCATTATACTTTTGACCAGTTTCTTCTCTCTATACTTTTAAATGTCTTTAAAAGTCTTTTTAAAAAATAATATGGACTCTCTTTTACTTTTGGAGAAAATCAGTGAGTAACTCATAAATCCAGCTGTCAACACCTGTCCCTTGAATGTTTTTCTAGTACATTCTTGTGCAACAAGGAATTTCAACATATAGGAGTGTGCTCTTGTTCCTTCAGAAAAAATTCAAACTAAATAGAAGTCTGTACGAATGTATTTTTTTGCCCCTTTTGATTACATGTCAATCTCATAGCCTTGCACTTTTACTTTTTGGCCAAAATTTGTGTCGGTACTATACAGGAGGTTGTCTTCAAATAGAAAAAAAATAACATGCATAGGTAAGTGATGGGAGGAAAAATGAATGATTCTCTTTCCTTTTCAACAAGTAATGTTATTTTTTTATTGTGCTGAGTAACACTTACTACAGGTAAAATGCTACTATTGGGGATTGTTCAGTATCATTTCCAAGTCTAGGTAGGTGGTCTATTTTAATACTGTTTAGTTTCTTATTTTCATATACACATTTCCTGTAAAGACACTCTCCACCACAAACCTTTATCTATCTACTGTATTTCTACAGTAGAAATCTCTGATCCTATGTTTTCACCATCTTCTGCACACAAGCATTATATTGTGCTGAGCTAGGTTCTTTAATACTCGTTGGATCCACTACAAAGTGAAAAGCTCAGTCCAATAAATCTTATCATAGCATTCTTAACATATGTTTTAATCATCACTTACCTCCTAGAACTCTCCTCTTTCACACACACACACACCTAGATTCTCAAACAAAATAAAAAAAAAACAAAAATAAAGACAATGTTATTAGAAAAATGCTCCCCCATGTTTCTCTTCTAGCTTAAAATTATTTCTTTATATCTGTTAACTCAGTACATGCAGAAGTTTTTCTCTATGGTAACCTCTGGCTGGGATAACACAAACCTTAATAAAGCAAAATTCTCTATTCTCACAAACCAGTTGGATATTTTCTGAAGTCGATAGGAAATAATATCAGTGGGTAGGAGGAGGTTGGGGAGAGCACTGCTTGTTAATTTCTTCTTGGACAAATTGAGCTTTCAGGCTGGCTGAATATTGCAGAGATACCAAACAGAATGTTAGAAAATCAAGCTTATCTGTATTTCCAGAATTTTATGTTTAAATTAAGGTCACATTTTTAGGCATCTGTAGTGTTCATCAGAGTCGAAAGCTTTACTTAGACAACTTTTTCTGGGTGTATTAGAGATAAAATGTGAAAATAATAAACAAATGGATTTAGTATTATATTCTTGTTTAGTGCATTACACTTGGATCAGTCTCTGACCCTTAAAGTATGAGCTTTGGAAGCAGTACTAAATGTAGTTCTAAACTATATTTTTCTGTCTTCATATCGTGTGCCATAATAAAATATGGGTTTGTATCTATCTAATTATGACATCAGAGAGGTAATCCATTTTGCAGTCTATTTCCAGGAGAAACAATTAGTGTCTCCATCCTTTTCCTTATCCGAATATTTCCTTTGAGCTCTAGAGTTCAGCTACCTTTCCAAGAAATTGAAATGTGAAGGCTGACTGACCTTCGATGAATAAAAGAGAAGAATGTTCAACCCTCTTTGAAAATTAAGGAAACTTTTATTTTTCTAGTGACACTAATAACGTTAATAAAATTGGATAATCTAACTGTCTCTCCTTGAAGAAATGATCTTACTACCCTTTTTACACATCTACCATTACCTAGATAATTTAGGCAAAAAGCATCTGCTTTTACATGAATTGCCTTGGATTGTCATGTGGTTGTTTTCAGCCAGAATTGTCTAGATTGATACAGTGTGGGCTCATGAAAGCAAAGCAGGCTACCTTCAAATAGATGTGAGAGTGGAATTTTATGCATTAGATGCATGCCATTTATCACTACTGCCTTTGATGTTTGCAAAGAATACCTTTTGTGGAGAGCACAGAAGACATGGTACATAGACACACTTAGGGATCTTTACACCCAAGTCTAAATGACAATAATGGGATGCAGGTTACTCTATAAAGCTTTGATGAAGTGTATACCTCAGACAAAATATTGTAGTGATCCTACCTCACTACTGTGTGGTTGCTTTCTGGAAACATATTGGATATCTTTTCAGAAGATACTATATAGAATGTTAGCATTTTATGGAAACTAAGCACAAAATTTACTTACCAAGAGGATTAAAAATAATATAATCAGACAGTCCATACTACTCAGTCTATACCATCTTGATACAGGGAACCTTTAAATGAGTGGTTAGGTAACTATGAAAAGTCCCATATTGAGGCCAAGGGCCACAATATGCTGCATCTAGTTGAATAAAAGCCATGGAGGAGTTTGGAATACTTTGAAAATTGCAATACATAAACCAGGAATGCCTTTTTTGAACAACATATAAAAAAGGAATTCACAAGTCTTTTCTATGGATTCTGAGCCCTCTGATCATGAGTTTTTTTGTTTGTTTGTTTTCTTAATAGTAAAACTTAGGTGTTCCATCTTAGGAATTTACTTACAAGGGAAAGATGAGCAAAATCTTTCTGATCATCTTGTGTTGGCTATAGCAATGCCCCGTAGCTCTTCAATACTTGCCAGACTTATTCTAGAAACCATGCAAAATATTAATGATTGATTTATTTTATCAACTTTTTCCATGAAAAGTTGTCTTTATAACATGACAGTCTGAACTCAAGAACAATTTCTATTTTCCTTATGTGTTAATATTACTAATAATCCTATACTTGATAAACCATACTTTATGAAATATAGTTTTCAAATGCAGAAACACAGCCAAATAATGCTGGACCAAAGAATGTTATATACAGCCAGATAATGAATTTGAAATGATCTCAGCAACATATACAATTGGTTGGTACTAAAAACATAATCAATATTGAAAGTAGAAGTCAAATCTAGCCCTGAAGAGGATTTCTGCAAGTAGTTTTGGTTTTTTTGTTGTTGTTTTTGTTTTTGCAAAAGACAATTTGTGCCATGGAGAATGACATTTGAAAGATAAGCTTATGGTTAAGTCAAGTTCGAAAATATTTTAAAAATTTATCTGTCCATTTGATCCTAGAGATACAAAGACTGTTTAAAGCAAGAAAGAGTCAATCTGCCACTGCAGTCACATGGTCTAATCAACCCGAACTTAAAATGAGTTACACTGGTTATAAATATCTGCACATTAAATAAGTATTCTGAAGTTCTTTTGAATTGGAATTTTGACTATGAAGAGATAAGTAAAATCTTATGGACAACAGTTTTAAGAGCAAGCTTTTGAAAAGGCAGGAATAATAGATATGGCCTACCTAGGTAAGGGAAGGTGACCAAGTTGGTAAAAAGAGAATGCTTCTTTAGAATGATATAAAGGGCTTAGTTTTACTTGAATATTATTTGCCCTACTATTATACTATATTATGGTTTTTATTTATATTTTTATAACTTCCCTGGGCCACAGGGTACTCCGATATTTTGTCAAATATTATTCTGGGCGCATCAATGATGTTGTGTTTTAGATAAAGTTAGATTTTTTCTCTTTTCTTTACTTTTTGAGGCAAAGTTTCACTATGAAGCCCAGGCTGACCATGCACCCATAATCCTCCTCCTTCAACTTTCTGAGTGCTGAGATTTATAGATGTATACCACCACAGCCAACTGAAATTGGCATTTGGTTGATAAACTAAGTGAGTAGGTCATACTCCCCAATGTAGATTGACTTTGTGCATTCAGTTAAAGTCCAGAATAAAACAAGATGCTTAGCCTTCTGCTCCTGCCTGTCTGTCTTTATGATGTCAACTTTTGTTGGCTTTTCGTCTCAAATTAAAAAAATCACTTCTCTTGGTTCTCCAGTATACAAACCTTCAGGTAGGATCTATACTATCTGTTCTCCTGGATCTCCAGCTCGCTGACTATACTATAGGTAATGTGTGTGTGTGTGTGTACATTCACATTCATGCATGCATGTATGCCTCCTCAGTTCATAGAAAGGGGTACCCTTTTCTAAATTTGTACATTCTCTTTAATCTCACTTTCTCTGATGTCTCCAATCTTTCCCTCTCCATTGGCATATTTCCACGTGACTGAAATCGTATGCAGAGCTTTTCTGTCTCATCAAAGCCATTGCTTAAATCTTCCTTCCGACACACCATCCCCAGAAGCTCCCATCTTGGCTACAACTTTCTCTTTTTTCATCACTAATTTACACAGGAACTGGTGGGTATCTCTGGTTTCAATGGCTCGCTGCTGACTCTGTTTATTTACCCTGCAGTCAGGCTTCTGTCTCTACCAAATGAAAATGGTTTCTTGGGATTTTTATTTTCTTTCTGAATTGCCAGTTTACCAACATATGGGTCCTGGGACACAGTTCAGGCTACAATAAAACAAGAGTTACACAGGAAGTTGACTATGCGGCAAACAGTTCTCTTGAGAAGACTGTGCAGCAAGGACAGAAAGAAGTAATAAAATCTAGTGTAGAGAATCAAGGTAGATGGAAAGGTATTGTTTACCTTGAGCAAAATCTGTAGGTGGAAGAGAAAGTGCCAGTTTACCATAAAAGGCAAAACAATAAAAGAAGGAGCTAATTTATAGAGCAAGGACTCGAGGTTTAAAAAGGGACAGAGTCACTTCGAAATATACGAGAAGTGACTGTTTTACAAGCATAGAGTAAACAAATTAATAGACTACCCGGAATATCTATTACTACTGTTCCTCTACCAAGAATAGCTCATCTCTTTTGTTCTGCCACTCAGTTTCTGTCTCTGGTGTTGCAGCTTGAATGCCAGCTGCATTTTCCTTCCCATGGAGAAATAAACCTTTAAAACCTGCCTAGGTATAGTGAATAGAGTACAAATCCCGTCTTCAGCTGTATTATGGGAATAAATGCAATTTTGTGATTTATTCTGGAACTCAGAGAAGCCCTTATGGCATGGTTTATGTAACAGCCCAACTTCACTAAAAGTCATACTACTTGTTGGTAAACAGAAGGCTCTATACCTCTTGTGATGGCATCTCCACTAGGGAAAAAATGGACTTGGGAGCTTATACATGGAAAGTACTCTCAAAGTCAATTTCAAACCACTCACGAAAAGCAGCCCTAATTTTTGTAGACACACCTTAACTTAACCCCAACTAGTATTTCTCATTTAATTTGGCTTTGGCTCAAAATGGTTTTCACCTGTTACCTGAGATCAATATCATCTTCACAAAAGAAATGTTTTTGGCCTCTAAGTAAGTTTCAAAAAATGGACCCCAATCTCTAAAGACAAAGCTAAATGTAGCTTTAGAAAGATTCTTTTGAACAATGGTAGCTTCTTTAGAATAACTTTATAAATTCCACTTGGGAGGTGTGAGAAACAATTTTTGAAGTTCTAATGCATTCATTTAAAAACTAACCCTAAGGCATAGATTATTTCAGAATGCTTCTGGATTTTTGATGGATTCTTTTCTTATCTGCCCAACTAAATTGTAAATGTCATGAGCTAGGTACTGTGGCTTCTTTGTAGTCCTATATATAGTATTAATTGACATCTTTGAAAAGATGCTAGCTAATGCATGTTTTAGATTGATAATCAGTATTGATGCAAGTTCTATTCAGTCTGATATTTATGATCTAGGCATGTAAATAGTAGTAATTTTTACTGGGCTGTTTAAAAGAAAGCACATCACATGTAACTGGAAAAATCCTTGCAATGAACAGAAGTAACACATAGAGTGGATGATGGTGGCATCCTGCCAAAATGAGCCTTTAACATGAACCAAATGACAGAAAACAGAGGAAGACTCTAGAAAATGAAAAGATCAATCTTGTGTTTTTGAGGACAAGTGCAGAGCTGCATCCATGATGCTACAACTTCATCTGATAGCCTGGCCATAACTTGTATAGTACACATTGCTCCACCCTTATGTTTCAATTCCTACTCTTTGCAAGAGCCCTCAACCCCTAGCATGTTGACCACCTTTACAACTGACATATAATTTATCAGAGATGTGTCTGGAAATGACTGCGGATCTTACAAACAAACCTAACTATCTCATTGTCAATTTCTACTGTTCCCTTCTAAATCATACAGGATATATCCCAAAAACTGACATTTTCTCAATTTATGAAAGCATACCAACATTTAGGTCTGCATCCTAATGTAAAAATTTTTACAGATTGATATTTCAATACCGATGTCATAGTCTTAAAAACATGCAAATGAAATCTGGGTTGTTATTGGAGAGATAAAATGAAAAAATGATGATGTTGGCAAGAACAAGATTACGAATATTCATGAAGAAGGACAAGCATACATTTCCCTGAAATCTAGTGCTCTCTTTCCCAGAGGAAGCCATCTGGCCTTTTTGATTGCTAGTTAAAACCAATTAACACAAAATGGTGATACTATCTTATTGGGTTTCACCACAAGCCTCCTGATTTCATCTTTAATCTTACGGTTTCCTCTTAAATGTTTTCTGTTAATGGTACAAATTGAAAGTAACAACAGTAACAACTCATATTTGAGCTCAACAGAGCCGAGCTCAAGCAGGCATTTCTCATTAATATCTGTAATCATCACCTCGCCCCAAAGAGACTGAGATGATAACAACTCAAGCCTGCTCACGCACACAGACCATTCCCCGTGGCTTTTCAAGCAGCCAGCCAATCAGCTGACCTCCTACTTTTGGTCCACACTGCCAGCACCTGAGGTCCTGGGAGTCTCTCGAGTGAAGTGACTGTGGCGTCAAAAACGCCCATGCTCCTGACTTTGCACATAGTTCTTGAAAGTGGAGCATGATGAGCCGAGAGCGAAAGAAGCATACATTGCTGTACAAATGGTGACAAGAAAAATACTAATTGAACCTATTTACATGTCACAGTCGCTGGTACAAAACTCCAAATCCCTCATTAATTGCCTGTCTACTCAGTGTTCTGGTCCAAGCTTTTTCCTCGTAGCTGCTATCAGTTAAGTCTGCCTGACTTTCCAATTTTCTTCTTTGTTTTTAGTAGTGTTGGAAATTAGATGCGGGTCCTTCTACATGCTTGGCAAGTCTTCCCCACTGAGCTGTACCCCAGCCCTGAGATTTTCTTAATCAACAGTTTTCCCCTGCCCCATTGTTTCACTTGTCACCTCTCCCTTTCTCTCAGACCTGAGCCATACAATACCTTTCCATAGTCTTCATTGTTGTGTAAATGAATTAGATCTCATCTGAAGGAGATAAAATAGGTGACATACAACTGCACAAGTTTCAAGCAGATATATCACCTACCAATTTTGTGTGCAATTGTGACAAATTAATTAGATAAATCATATAGATTCAAGATAGACTGGCACATTAGCTTCCAAACTGTTGCATACATACCTTTTGTGATCTGAGATGACTTTACATGGTACACGAAGCAGCATTCTTATGTTAACAGTTGTGTGTTTATTTCATGTTATGAGTCTACACACACGAGGGAGACTTAACTGTATTTTTAAACTTTTTAGATACGTTTTTAGTTGTAATAGAATTATATCACTTCCTCCCTTCGCTTTCCTCCCTCCTTCTTCCCAGCTGTCTTCCCTTGAGCCCCTCCATATTACCACTCTCAAGTTAGTAGTCTTTTTTATTATTATTGTTACATACATACATTTTCTTCTTGTTTGTGTCTATATGATTTCAGGGCTGACCACATTGCATTGAACAATCATAGGGAGTTTGTCCCTGGAAGAGGCTAATTCTCCTTCTCCAAGAAGTTCTTTGTATAGAGGTAGGACCCTTCAAATTTTCCCCCTGCCTTGTTAACATATCCATTGATATTGCCATTGCTTGCATCCTATTTATTCAACCATTTCTAGGAGAGACTGTTTCACAGCAAACATCCTGGTTTCTGGCTCTTACAATCTTTCTAACCCCTCTTCTGTGATGTTCCCTGAACTGTCGAATGCGGGAGCTCTGATGTAGATGTTTTCATCAGTAGTAGACACCCAACAATCTGTTCAACTCTGCCTTGTGTCCAGTAGTGGTTTTCTGAGGTGGTCTCCATTTGTCGTAAAGGGAGTACTCTTTGATGAGGGGGAGGTGTAGCTACACTTATCTTTGAGTAGAAGGATAAGATTTAGAATATAATGAAGGAGGGAGGGAGGTCATTACAGAAGGAAAAAGGGAAATGAGGGGACAGATAAAACCTAGGTTGTTTAATATAGCCTCAAGGAATCCTATTATTTTATATTTACCTAGAACTGTACACAATGCATGCAGGTGTATATACGTATATGTATGTGCACATGGGCACTCACGCTCTCTCGCATGCATGCATGCACGTGCGCACACACACACACACATGATTCTTACCTTCTACTTTGATGACACAGGGTCTCTCTTGTTTCTGCTGATGTGCTGAGTACTCTGTGGATTTGAACTCAGGTGGTCAGAATTTCATAGCATTGCTTTAACCCACAGAACCATCTCATTTTTTGAACAAATGATATATTTAAGTTAGGGATTGGGCATCCAAATTATTCTTCAGGCAGGAAAAAAATGAAATTTTAATTATCAGACAAAATACATCCACATCTAAAAGGAAGAGGCATAGTGGAAGGTTGAGTCAGGGGAAGAAGAAATGCAGGCTTTGAGGAACTAAATCTCCAGGGACTTTAGAAATTATTATCATTGGTAGATAATGGCGGGATATCTTCATTTGCAGAAGCATCTCACCTGAAATAACATGTTGATCTTTTAACAACACATGCACACCTCTATACATTCCATATTTGTTTAGAAGTTAATGATCTCATGTATATTTCCATCCTCAACCTGTGAACATCTGTAGGTTTGCTGACCTATAAGAAAAAAACAGTTGTGTTTAGTATAATATAATGGTTCAACCAATCACTATAGAATTGAAAATAAGGAAGATTATATGTCAAAGAAAATCTCTTGTGATGGTTTTAATTGTGAGCTTGACACAATTTCGAATCATATGGGAGAAGGAATTCTGAGGCTATCTATCTATCTATCTATCTATCTAT
>LOJH01024247.1:1561-17569 GCA_001685095.1 Ellobius talpinus | reverse complement strand
CCTCTGGATGGAGGGGAGGGAACCCTCTGGATGAAAGGGATGGTACCCTCTGGATGGAGTGGAGGGAACCCTCTGGATGAAAGGTATGGTACCCTCTGGATGGAGTGGAGGGAACCCTCTGGATGAATGGGATGGCACCCTCTGGATGGAGGGAGGGCTTGAGCAAAAGTAAGGGCTGGAGGGCCTGTGTTCTCAAAGCAGCAGTCTAGTTGGCTAGAATGTGAAAGGTTCTATAGGAAAATTAAGAACAAGGTTGGCAAGATTCCTCACGCAGGCCCACAGCTAAGGACCCCCCCAGAAGCTGGCCTGCTTTCTTCTTAATTCCATAGGCAGTGGGGAGCCCTCACAGTTTCTGCCAGGGGATGGGGTGGGGTGGGAGGATGCCTTCAGCTTCATCCTCAGTGGAAGGTATAGCAGAGAAGAGGCTGTGCGTGGAATGGGAACACGCCGAATGTAGCAAGTTAATTAGTTAATAAGGCTGCTCAAGGGATCCCTGATGCTCATGGTAATTAATTTTAATGTCAGCTATGGGGCCAGCCAGTGCTCTGAAGAGGCAGGGATGGGATTGCTCTCTGAACACATAGGGATCTACAATGGGCCTTAGAATCCATTTGTGGTCTTGGCCCAGGAGCCTGGCTCAGCACCTCCTAGCTTGTATATGCATGTAGATGGAGAAACATGGGGGCAGATGAATGGGCAAGGACAGAAGAAGGGGTAGGTAGGAGATGAGCTTGTGCCACTGCCATTCCCCTCTGTCAAAGGGCCAACGGAAACAGGGCAACAGAAGATCCTAGTATGGAGTCCTATGGGGTCTGTTGAAAGCCTGCACATCCAGGTGCAGCCAAGGGACACACGCCTAGCTTCTTGTTGTGTCCTCAGAGTGCTAACTAATGAGAATGCGTGCACAGGCACACACCTGGCAGAGCTGTGAATTCAGAAGGAAAGCCAGGCAGAACTCAAGAGAGTTGCGGAGGAGGGGGCTTCTATTCTATTGGGATGCAAATGTCTTGGCATTCAGTGAGGGTGGGAAGGCAGGGAGCAGAAGAGGAGGATGGCAGGGAGCTTGGGGGAGGCAAGGAGAAGAATCCTAAGGGCAAGTCTCATTTCCACAGCTCTCATCTTCTGAGGAGCCCACTGCCCTGTGGGCGGGATGCTCTATGCATGCTGGAAATCTCAACTCCCTTTAGAACAGGCCAGGTACGCTGTGCCCCCAACGATCAGGACTTCTCGCTCCTCCCATGGACATGTATTGAGTGCTGGGACTGGGGTGCGGCTTGGGAAGAACACAGAGGTAGACACATGTTGTCTTAGTTTGCTTTCTATTGCTGTGTTAAGACACTGGCCAGAAGCAGCTTGGGTAGAAAAGGGTTTATTTACCTTGCAAACCCAATCATAGGCCATCATGGAGGGAGGTCAAAGTGGGAACTCAAGCCAAGCAGGAGCCCGAAGGCAGGGACTAACTAAAGCAAAGGCCATGGAGGAGCTGCTACAGGCTTGCTCCCTATAGCTTGCTCAGCCTGATTTTTTCATATGACCCAGGATGACCTGTCCTGGGTGGCACCTCCCACATCAATCACTCATTTAAAAAAAATGTAACCCCACAGACCTGCCTACAGGCAATCTGATGGAGGCCTTTTCTCAGTTGAAGTTCCTTCTCCCCAGATGACTCTAGCTGTGTCAAGTTGACAAAAACCAAACACAATACTAACCAGGATAGGTGTGGATTTGAGTCTGAATGTAAGGATGATAATCCCAGAAGCAAACATTCACAGGGAGGTGCAGGGTGAGATCAGGGAGGCAGCTTAGAGTACTGGCTCTTCCCAAATGAGAAGGTGGCAAATCCTCTGGGGGCAGAAGAGCAGCCCTGAAGATAGAGGAGCTGCTGATGGCATTAGAGACTAAGGGCGCAACACGGTGTGCACCTCTGCTAGGCCTAGGTGTCTGGAGGGAGATGGGCCATGGTGAAGAAGATTGCCCTGACCTGGACACAGACTATAGTAGTGGTGGTAGAGGAGATGGACCAGACGGCGGGGGGGGGGCTTGGTTGAAAAAAGACTCTAGGAGAATTGAGGTTGTCCTGGTGTGTATAGGTGTTGGAGAGAGGAAGGCAGAGAGAGCTTTGGGGAGCGTATGAACACCGAACACCCAAAGCTACCATTTGGTGACCTCTACCTTAGGCCTGAAAAAGGGGCCAGCTGAAGGCCAGATGTGAAGCCACATAAAAGTGATTTTGTAAAAGAATACAATCAGCCCTGATCTTCTATCTTGAAATGAAAGTGTGAAATTTAATCTCACTAGGATGTAAAAGAAGGAAACTGAAATAAAAGGGAAGATCAGGCAGACTTTAGATAAATGTCAACTCATCAGAAAAAGATATTAATCCCTCCAGGATCCTGGGGTGCGTGCGGGTGGGGTGGGCAGTGAGAGAATGACTGAAAGCCAACAGAGGCTGAGAGAGTCATTATGCTGCGTACTTTTGGTGGCATTTCCATTTTCGATGGCATGGGTTGACTGTTCGGAGATATTCTCAGTGCGCTCCCATCTCCCCTCCACCCACCTTTCAATTTTGGTTGCTCAAGTTATTTTTGCCTTGACAGGTTTTATAACATTCACTTCTGTTCTGCAAGCAGCGCTCACCTGGCTGCTATTCCTAGCCGTGTTGGTGAATAGGTTGGAAGATCACCAGCCCTCATTCTCACAGAGTTCCTGCTTGACTGAGCTTAGTTCTTCCTTTGAATCACCCCTTGATTGGCAGAGTTTGTCACTCAACTCTTCTTCTAGGGAGAGCTGTGACTATTTTATTTTCACACCTTCGTGCTGGGAAAGGATTGACTGGCTACCTGGCTGGTGACATAGTCTCAAATCATGCTTCCTGCAGAGTGTTCTCTATGACCCACACTCTCCTTCCCTCCCTCCATTCCTTTCTTTCTTTTGTATTGGTATGGTGTTTTATTTAGGGTTCCTACTGCTGTGAAGAGACACCATGACCATGACAATTCTTAGAAGGCAAACATTTAATTGGGGCTTCTGGCATGGTGAGGCAAAGCATGTGTCCCTCCTTCAAAGAAGAGGAGAGAAAGCTACAAGCATCCCAACATTACCAGTCAACTCACCCTAAAACATAGCAGCAAGAGAGTCACGGAGCTCTAGTCTCACTGAAGCTAAGGAAAGGTGAAGCAACACCTCCCTTTCATACCTGTTGTCTTTGACTTTGCAGCTTATTGGAGCTACATTTTTAGGAGGTTTCCTCTACAGCATGAGACATCTCAAGAACTCTGCTTCTGCTTCTCAAAGTTCTTCCTTCCAAGCAGGGATAATCATTGGCACAAATGTAGCAGAGGGCCAGTGTGAGCCAAAGACATTGGATGGCCCTGGATGGCCTTGATTCAACCAGTAGAGGTGTATGGTTCAGTAGGGAACAGAAGTGGGACTGAGAGAGGTCAGGAAAGAGCAGGGTTGAAGAAACAAGGACAGAAGTTCTGGGGCATCCCTTAGAGAGATGGAGACAGAAAGAAGGAGAAAGGGTAGGATGTGAGTGGCCGCAAAGTCTCCTCCAGAACTTCACAGTCCAGAAAAGACTAGGGCACATCTTTAGGCAGAGGTCAGAAGTGAGGAGAGAAGGAGACATTAAAGATGGCAGGGAGGAAGGGCAGAGGCTGAGGAAAACAGAAGAGATCTGCCAGTGAGGCAAGAAAGGTAGACTCCAGACACAGGTGGGGTGTACCATAGTAGAAAGGGGGATTCTGTCTTCCAGAAGTGGCCATGGTGGCCACACAGGAAAGGACCTCAGGAGAGGTCAGCAAAGGCTCCCATGCCCTCAATTTCTACATCAGAGGATGCGTGGCTGTCAGCAGGAAGTCCAGGAGGATCCAGAAGAAAGGACTCTGGAGTGGATGGAAAAGTATCAAGAGCCCACGGAGTCGAAGAATAGAGGGAAGGGCTGGAGAGAGACCCACGAAGCTGGTGATGAGATCTCCTAGTTTGGCCACCTCTGTGGCCTACTTTACATGTCACTCTGAGCCAGGCACATCCTTGCTACCAGATCCCAGGCAGGCCCACTGGAGGGAATGATAGGACCAGGAACCAGAGGGACTTGAGATATTTTGATCACAATGGAAATTAACCAGCAGGTCTGCTTGCCACTCTACATGGTTTTCTTGCATTTTTTTCTGAAAATGCAGGGAAAGAAATCATGTATTACTGCTTAATTCTAGGCCTGCATTCATTGTAAAGAGGCAGAGAGGCCTAAGGGGCCCTCTTGGGTCTGGATAAGAGTCAGGAATGTAGAAACAGACAAGCTGTAGTTCCATGCACCACCAGGGCTTAACTGGGGTTTCCCTGGTGTGTGGCTGGCCATCAGTTCTCATGGAGAGTGGTTGTCATCTTGGGACATGTGTTGGAAGTCCCAGGAACATGGTCACTGGCCTTCTGGTGTTTGATAATCTAGGTTCAACTGTGTCCATCATCGCTACTGTAGATATTCTATCCATTCATCACTTTATCTGTTTAATAAACAGCTTGTTTTCTCCCCACATACCATGTGCCAAGACAGCTATGAAGAACCAGGGACATAAATATGTAAAACACAAGCCCATCTCGCATCTGAGAAGCTTGCCATCTGAGTGCATTAAGAGGGGTAGCGCTCTGAACAGCACAGAAAGAGGCGCAGGTGATGGAGGGAACTTTAGGGTGCAAAGGGAACAGATATACCCATTTAGACCTGGAAGAGGAAGAAGCTCTTAGGTGTGGTGTTTGACAAGTTTTAAGGAACCATTTAGTATTGGGAAGCAGAGCACTCAGACCTAGAGGCAGGAAGATATCTGAGTTTGAGGCCAGCTTAGTCTATATAGTAAGTTTCAACTCAGCCAAGGCTACAATAAAAAAAATAGTGAGGGGGGAAGGCAATGATTCACAGGAGGAAGTGGAATAAATAGGCTGACATCCTGATTTCAGGAGACCCAGGAAAAGGAGGCAAAGAAGAGAGGGCACAGAGAGCAAGGGAACATGGCACCTATAGAATCACAGTGGTCCTTTAGGCCTGGGACATTAGGTGACCTTGAGGAAACAGGTGGGTAGGCTTTTAACTACTTCACCAAGGATTTGATGTTGGGCTGTGCCATGTCTGGATTGTGAGAATGTATTCAAGAAGCAGAGGTTTGAATACAGCTAGGAGAGCAAGGGTGCTGTGGCCAAAGTTTCAATGAAGGAGATATGGCCGAGCTTAAGCGATCCAGGTGGAGGGATGATGGGACTTGCTGCCTGGCCGGATGGGAGGGGTAGATGTCTACATTTTCTCCTGGACAGCTAGGGAAAACTCTTTATGGAGTTAAGGCCAGACTGGTGGGCAATGTAGGAGTGAGAAGTCGCGCTCTGGAAGGACCAAGGGAGATTTGAAGTGTACTTTGTGCTTGAAGAGGACTCCTAGGCTAGATTATGGTTAAGGCCATGGCTTGTGTGTCAGAACAGACCCCAAAGGAACCCCAGCCCTTAAGAGGTTGTGAGAGGGAATTAAAGGAAAGTTTAAGCAGTGAAGGAATCCATCAACAACAGAAAACTGATAGACATGCAGTTGAACAAAAGGGCCAGAGTTCCAGTCCCGACAAGCAAAAGAACTTGGCAGCTTTGACCGTGTAGTTCTGGGTTTACCAAGGAACATACAGGAAAGGGGCTGTGGAATATGGCTCTGCAGCTAAGGAAAGCTGCTGAGGCCAGATGTACATCAAGGGTGTCCCTGTATGGAGGTCCAGAGAGGCCATTGTGTGAAGCTGTGAAGCTAAGGCTGGACTTTGTTGGAGACCTAGAGATGTTGGAGATGCCTGCCAAGAACTGCCGACTGGTTGTGGGACCAGCTCAAGAGAGAGAAGTGTGTTGCAGTCAACAAAGCGGAAAGGAATTGGAGAACTGAAGAATGCTTTGACATCAGACATGGAGATGCAGAATTTCGAGTTTGTCTTGCTGGTTTTAGGTTGTAGGCCCATATTTCTATGTGGTGTGGTGGCCAGGCTCTAAAGCCATAGGCCCCACCTGAGGTGGTCACGTAGCCCTCCAGACAGGCTGTCTCTGTCCTAACAAAGGGTCAGGATGTTGTTTTGCTCCTTTCTTTGTAATTTGGAGGATACCTGATAGAGATGCTGATTCAAGCTTACGTGACAGCTAGCATACAGAGCAGACAGGTAGTTGTAGATGTGACTAAAAGCCATTCACCTGGTTACCTAGGAAACAGAAGGCTAATGTATTTACCCTCAGTTAAGTTTTGGTATAAAGACTGTTTGGAGAATAAAGCAGGAGGAATTCTTCATGATATCAACTCAGGACTTCATGAGGGATCACTGAGAATCTCCCTCCCGATAAAATCATGGGAGTTGTGTCTTTATTCCCACGCCTCCACATTGGTCCAGAGAGGGAAAAGTAGTTTATGTTGGGGCATCGGACCCCGACATTAGGTCTTGCTTTTGATCCAGTATATCCTCACAATTAGAAGGATTTGGAGGTGTGGTCTTATTGGAGTAGGTGTGGCCTTGTTGAAGGAAGTGTGTCACTGGGGGATGGGCTTTGAGGTTTTAAATGCTCATACCAAGCACAGTGTTTCTCTCTTCTTGGCCTATGGATTGGGACGTAACTCATGGCTACTGATGATAATGAACTAAGCCTCTGGAACTCTAAGCAAGCTTCCATTTAAATGCTTTCCTTTATCGGAGTTGCCTTGGTCATGGTGTCTCTTCACAGCAATAGAACAGTGACTAAGACAGGTGGATTGAGGGTCTGAGTCCAGCTGCTTAGCACACACATAAAAGCTTAAAGTCCAAGTACAGCAGAACATACCAATAACTTGAGCAGTGGGAGTCTGGAGGGCTCACAGCGCTCATTAGAGAGCCAGTCCAACCAGGTAAGCTCTGGATTCAGTGAGAGACCTGTCTCAAAAAATCAGGTGGAGAGCAATGGAAGAAGAACCCAACATTGACCTCTGACCTCCACACATGTGTGCTCTCTCTGTCTTTCTCTGTCTCTGTCTCTGTCTCTCTCTCCCTTTCCCTCAGATGAATGGAAAAGGATGAAGAGACTCAGAAGAATGATCAGGGAAGTGGGTACAAAGAACAGGGTAATTGAAAGTGACATTTCCAGGGTGGAGGGGAGATGTCCTCTGCGCTAACAGCGGGGAGGGTCATTAGCAGCAATTTCAAGAGCAGCCTGAAGGAGAATCAGGTGCTGGAGTGTGAGGACTGGAGGACGATAGGGAACACGTAGACTGGAAAGCTTCAGTCTGTCTGACGTGCTGGGCAGCCTCTCTGTAAGCCAAGGGTCTCCCCTCTTGGAAGGGTCACTAAGCCCATCTTCTGTCCCTCTTGCTGGGCCTCCCTGGCATCAAAAGAGTTGTTCTAGTGTGTTTGGCACCACAGATCCTTGGTCAGGTCCCCCAGGTCATTTGGACAAGCATCTTGAGAGGTCATAGGGATGTCAATCTGAAAACCACAATTACAAGGAGTGGGAGGATTTGGAAGGGGGAGCGGATGGACATGAAGGAAATCTAGCACTCATGTACGACCTTTTAAAAAAAGAATTTAAAAACAACACAACTCTCACCTCAAAGGAGAGAGGAGAGCTTATTCTAGAGCCAAATATGGGTGCCTGTGGGCCCAGAACTCAGTGTTAGGTTACCCTGAATTCTGTGTTCCAACGTGATAATGGTTTGATGAAGTTTTTATAGTAACAGAATAAAAAAAGTCACAAATCAAGACATTTTAAAAATGCATTGGAGTAGGTAAAGTGTCCTCTATTACAGTCTCCACATCTTATCTGATGGCGTTGTTACTTAGCTTTTCGGTTGGTAGAAAATAGGGTTTTAAGTTAATGCTCTCAAAACTGTCTATACCTATTAGTCACTGGATATTAGGTTGGGCACAAAGGCAGGCAAGGCATGGCTCTTCAGTGGTCTATTGATAGCCCGGGATAGAATGTGATTAGGCTCTGGACCAGCAACGTTCCAACCTCTCCAACTCCAATCTCTTCAATTAAAACATTAAAGTTGGAATCAGCTCTACTTAGCCTTGAAAACAAGTTTAGTTGGAGGTGCAACTACTTTAGGGAACTTTTTGCTCACGGGAGCGAGACCCAGCCAGGCCTGTGCTGCAGAAAACCAAACACACACAGCATTTCACTCCTGTCTCCTATAATGAGATGACTGCAGAAGACCAGGGCTAGACAGAGCCCTGGAATCTTCTGGCCAGTCCTTAAAGAGCTGGGGGATCTGTGTGCAGGTCACTTGCCTGTAGTCCCCCTGAGAGGCTCAGAGGTCTGTGGTCTGGAGGACAGCAACCCAGCCAACCCCTCTGTGCCAAAGAGGCAGCCCAGAGGCCTTTTCACGTGACCTTCCCCCAAAGAGCTGAGCAGGCTAGTGCTCTTTAAAGAATCCTTTCGCAGCCGAGGGACACAAGAACCCTCAGTTGCCAAGGGCCTGTCAAGCTACTATAGTTGTCGTGAAGTTGCATCTTCCTCCACCCACCCCTCCCCACTGTCACTGCAGGTATAAAGGTCATGTCCCCCCGTGTGGCTTCCTCCTTCGGCTCCCCATACGGCAACACCACCTTCAAGTACTTCCAGGACCTCCGTAATACAGCCTTAGAGAAGAGCTATTCACTCCTCAGTGGAGGCCACTTTCCCACCATCTTCTCCCCTAACCCCTCCCTGGTGCTGGCTGGCCAAGTGCAGAACTGGGATCGCTGGCTGCATCTGCCCATCTACACCCGGTTCAACCTGGACAGCAGGCGCAACTCTGAGATCACTAACTTCTACCAGGTGAGCTGCCCGCCGCCCCAGCCTGGAAAGGCCTGGATCGCTGGGGAGGGGTGGTGGTGCCTTTTTCAGAGTTTCAGGGCCCGAGGAGATCTTCCATATTCCAGGGGTTTCTGTGGTTCTTTCTTGCTCAGTCCACAGCCAGTTTAGTTGGGGAACCTTCAACGATGCCCCAGCCCCTTCCTTTGCTCCCCCTAGTCTTTTGATTCCATGGCTCTGTCTTAGTCTCTCTTGCTGTGATAAAACACCATAACAAAAGCAACTTAGGGAGAAAGGAGTTTATTTGGCTTACACTTCCACATTACAGTCCACTATCAAAGGAAGTCAGGACAGGAACCTGAAGGCAGGATCCGGAGCAAGAAGCGTTTTAGCTTGCTCCCTGTGGCTGCTTGGGACCACCTACCAGAGATAGCACCACCCACAATGGCCTGGGCCCTCTCACATCAACCATCAATCAACAAAATGCCCCCACAGGCTTGCCTACAGGCCAAATGTAGGCATTTTCTCAGTTGAGGTTCTCCTTTCCCAAGCGACTCTAGCTTGTATCAAACTGACATGAAACTAGCCAGCTTGCTTACTTCTTCCCTGAAAGACCCCAAACAAACTCCAGGGAAAATCATATGCAATCAAAGGTTCCACTGAAATTTCCTGGTACCCACTCACCCTCCACAGGTCCCATTCCCCTTAGAGTGTGCCCAGGTCATCCTTAGCCCACACGAAAACAAACTGTCTGATAAGAGATGAGGATGAAAGGGACCTAGCCACACCCCTGGTACTTGTGCTTCCCAGGCTCATCAGGTGTCCCCAGTGCAGCACAGCATACAGGTCTTGGTTGGAATGAGGGTTTGGTTCTTGCTAAATCTAGGAGCCCTGCTCTTTGCAGCATCTTCCCTCATACCCCACTCCTTCACTCTCACACACACGCGCACACACTCACACACAGCCTCGTAGGAAGGACACAGACACTGCCTGATGCCAGAGCGGGGGACTTGTCTGAGTGAGGGACATTCCCCAGGGGCAGGATGAGTGGCTGATCTCAGGTTTTGAGAAGCTATGGGACCATCTCAGTGGGTCAGTGGCAGCCTTTCTCTTCCTTTTGACTCACACAGACAAAGCTGCTCTAGGAGTGAAGAAGCAGAGCTTGTGTGGACAGCGGTGTGCTTAGAGCATGCTTGTGTGGATGGCGGTGTGCTTAGAGCATGCTTGTGTGGACAGTGGTGTGCTTAGAGCATGCTTGTATGGATGGCGGTGTGCTTAGAACATGCTTGTGTGGGGCAGTGGTGTGCTTAGAGCATGCTTGTGTGGGTAGTGGTGTGCTTAGGACATGCTTGTGTGGGGCAGTGGTATGTTTAGGGCATGCTTGTGTGGGCAGCGGTGTGCTTAGGGCATGCTTGTGTGGACGGCGGTGTGCTTAGGACATGCTTGTGTGGGCATGAGGCATCGAGGACAACAGCTGGTTAGCCATTGAGCTGAGTCCCAGGATCCCTGGAGATTCTGCCAGGTGCATGGGAGGAGACTTCTCACTCCTGGCTAGGTATAGCTGGGGACTGGTAACACCCCGTTGTGTGTTCTTTGACTGAACTGTAGACAGTACAACAGCAGCGGCAGTACTACCAGGACAAGACTGGCATGGTGCCCTGTGTTCCCTACTTCATGCTGCCTGTGAAGGAGCGGAACCGGTACCCCCTACCCACTGACTTGTGAGTGTCCCTGTCTTCCTCCCTGTTGTGAACACCCATACACACACATCCACAGGGCACCCACTCCTCATCCGGCCCTAGAGCCCTAATACTCAAAACCAATTAGCAACCTAACCTGTGGCGCCTGCCGTGCAGAAGCAGTTGCATTATAGAGGAGGTCCCAGGCCCAGGAACTGGTGGAGGGAGAATGCCAGGAACCTGTGTGGGCACAATCAGGAAGTGCTTTTCTGACCAGATGCATACTCCACAGCCTATGCTGGTGGGAACCTACCCCCTCCTTCCTCTGCAAAGGCCCGGTCTCAAAGCTGCACCAGTCCAAACCTGGAGCTGCTGCTGCCCTCTGGTGGTTGAATGGGACACTACATCTACTAGAGACGGGCTCGCCACCCCCACCTTCTCGCCCTCTCCTATGGATCCTAGTCTGGGTTGTTCTGGAAACCTAGTTGCACACTAAGAACTTGAAAACATCTTAAAAGCTTAACTAACCAAGTAAAAACATGTAAGAAAGCATGTTACAGCCTAGCCCTCACGCCTGGGTTTATCTGGGAGAGCCTCAGCCCACCTCCAGTCAGACCTACTTTGCTCTGTAAGGTGAGCCAGGCAGTGTCTTTCCTCCTGCCACTCAAGGGACACAAGCCTATTCCTAGGTGCCTGTGGCTTTGGTAGAGCGGTGACTTGTGCCTGGCTAGAGACGCAACACTCCAAGCCCATTCATTCTTCACCCATCTCTTGCAACCCACCTCCCTTTTCTGGGGAGGGGCTCTTAGGAGGTCAGTGGGCAGGTTTGGGGCTTCAACCCTCCCTAAGCCCTGCGCACCTCAAGAGCCCTGGCCTCAGCATCCAGATGTCAATAAGCAACTGTTCCCACACCATTCGATAGATTTTGCAGACATTGTCCCACTGCCTCTAGAAGCGCCTCTCTGTGAGATGGGTCTGTGGATAAACAGGTAAACTGAGTCCATCGAGGACCTCAGGAGCTTGTGCTTGGTTGCCGGGTGGCTGGAGGCCCAGTCTGGGAAGAGACCCATGTCTGCTACCGTCAACCCAGCCTTTGAGTTGACCTTCTCTCTAACGAGGCAATTCTGAGCATGTCTCCTTCCTGGCATCATGCCAGATGCATTCTTCTTGACTCTTCAGACCAATGGATCTTGTTTTTTTCACCAAATTACCTGGTAGTCCATAAGACAGTGCCATGCCTGAACCAGACAGTTAATCTTAAGTGCCTAGGGAAGGTCAGTGATCAGTTCTATAGCCTGGAGAGTCTCTATCTTTTTGGAATTCCATCACCTCCACCACCACCATCACCGCCATCACCACCATCACCACCACCATCACTACCATCACCACCATCACTGCCATCACTACCATTACCTCCACCACCACCATCACTACCATCACCACCATCACTGCTATCACTACCATCACCTCCACCACCACCATCACTACCATCACTGCCATCACTACCATCACCACCACCACCACCATCACCGCTATCACCACCATCGCTGCCATCACCATCATCACCACCATCACCACCATTACCACCATCACCACCATCATTGCCATCACCACCATCACCACCACCACCACCATCACCGCTATCACCACCATCACTGCCATCACCACCATCACTGCTATCACCTTCACTATCATCACCGTTACTATCACCATTATCATCACCTTCCTCACCTTACCCTCATCACAATTACCATTACCAACATCACCATCATTTCCCCCAATACTTTCGCCATCATCACCACCATCACATTCCCCATCCATCACCACCATCATCCTTACCGTAACATCACCATTGACCACCATTTCTTGGAACAGCTGAGTGTTTGCTCCTTGCCTTGCTTTATGTTAGGTGCCTTCTGTGCAGAGCTTCATTTAGAACAAAGCCAATAGTGTAACAGTAACAGTAGCTCACTGTTACATGGGTTTGCTTCCAGCAGGAGATGGGACCAGCATCCATACCCAAGTCCATGTGACTTTGCAGATGTCACACTGCTGAATGGCCACAGGGCCACAAAGCCATTGTGGGTACATGGGGTTATGGTGAACACTCTTTACCCTTCCCACCAGGCACACTGCCTGATGACAGCCCCATCCTTACCCCCAGGCCTCCTCTGAGCCCGAAGAGTAAGTGGCACCTTCTAAGAGTGTCCCCCGACTACCTGAAGCCCTACCAGACTTTCCCATCAGGGAAGAGAGTCTCCTCACAAGAGCGGCAACGGAGGGACCTTTACTTCGAGTTCAGAGCCTGAAACCAGGTGGCTGATGCCAGAGAGCCTTGGCCTGACCAGGCTGGCTTGCTTGAAATAAAATCTTCAGCTACAACCATCCCATGTGCCTCTCCTTTGGATCCTGTCACCATGCATGAAGGCATCCTGAGCACCTGGGAGAGCTAAGCCTAAGAGATTCAAGCTAAGACGCAGTGTTAGCTGCTGTGGGACACCCAACTGCTCCCAAGTTGAGGCAGGTGGGATTGGAGGGTCTGACAAAGGTCAGGCTCATGAGTCTGCCCAGGCAGGTCCCTCAGGCATGGAGACCTCACATCTGCTTTCACTAGTATAATTGAGAACACCCAGCCCGTGTCTGGAAGTGGATGCTACGGCTTCCAAATAACTGCCCTGGGTGTTCAGGCTTAGCTAACTTTTTCTCTTTACTCGGGCTAGGACCCCAGCCCATGGGATTTTGCCACTCACATTCTGAGTGGGATTTCCACCCTCAGTTAACTGACTCCACAAACACCCTCACTGATGTATGCAAAGGTGTGTGTCACTAACTCCATAGGTGTTTCTTCGTCCACTCAAATTGACAGCCAAAATAATCCTCATTCACGGGAAGGAATTGTCCCTGGAGCCTTGGTGTTCTTTAATTGATCCTTATGATAACTTGTAAGAAGGGCGTTACCCGCCCTCTTCACTGAAGATGTGGAACTTCCAGGATGCTGAGAAAGTTGCCCAAGCACACACAGTAAGGAAAGGACACAGACAAAATTTGAATCAGGTTTTTGGAGCTCCCCAGTCCTGGCTTCTCACACAGTCAATGTGGAGACAGAAGGGGTCTTTATGATCCAGAGGGGCCTGGCAGCTCTTTAGAGAAACTCTTTGAACATCGATATTCAGCACAGGCTGGCAGGAGCTATCTGAGTGGGCATCTATCCTTGAGCTTAGGTCTTTTTTTTAATGTTTTCTTGAGACAGGGTTTCTCTATGCAGCCCTAGGTGTCCTGGAACTCGCTCAGTAGACCAGCTGGCCTTGAACTCAGGGATCTATCTCCCTTTGCCTATCAAGTGCTGGTACTAAAGGCATGTGTCACCACTACCCAACGAGCTTATTTGTTGAAGAGCTGGAGGGGTGAGCTGGGACTAAACTACTCTTAACAACCTGGCCACAGGGAGTGGATGCCAAGGTCACAAGCCTAGGTGACCTTTGAGGGTCAACATGACAGCTTCCAACCTCCTGGGAGACTTCAACAGGGCAGAGGGTAGGATGTAATGGCCCTATAGGTGGTTCTGGGGAAGAAATCTCCACTCAGGAGTGTAACTATACCATTGGGCTCCCCCAGCCTTCCAGTCCCTCCTGGATTAGATCAAAGCAACTTCATAGAGCGTTGGGTGTCTATTGCCTCCAAACGGGCGAGTCAAGACATAAGACAGAACTCAAGTGCACACTGTGAGAAAGTAACCCTTTCTGTGTAACCCGTGCTCTTCTACCTCCCTTGGGACCACAGAGACGAGAAAAACCACGTGCCCAGCAGGTAGCCATCTGGCAGCTCCCACAAGTTCCCATGGTGCACTTTTCTTTTGTCCCCAAGTCTCCGGTCAGCTGGACCCCAAAGTGTCCCCAGAGTGGCCAAATTCATGGCAGGGCTTGGCTGAATAGCAAAGCAAATAAGCCCTAAATGCTGGTCACACATGGTCCCATCCCCAGAGCCCAAGAGTGGCAAGCAGGGCCAAGACATCTTCTCTGTGGGAGGAAGACAGAGAAGCCAGGCGCCGGCTGGAATGACAACTATGCGCACATCCCTGACGCTGCTCTGGGAGAGGATGGGTCACGGGTGGGCTCCAGGGAAGGTCGAATATTTTTCTTCTGAACTTTGTTCTATTTGGCTCGGTCCTCTCCTCTGACATGAGTTGAGGCTTGAATTCTGTCCTAAAAAAGATTGCCATCCTGGCTTTCCTGGAGTTTTTGGCAAACCTGAGCCCTAGAATGAGCAGTTCTCAGCACCAGCTCCCTGTGCAGGACCCTGCCTTCCAAAAGCGGTGGGCATGAAGGAGCTGAGGAAAACATTTCTTTTTATTTATTTAGTGAACATTCTAGAAGTGAAGGAGGGACAGGGACAAGTCATCCTTCAAGTCAGATTCCACCGTGCCAGGGTGCAGGGGAGGCCCAGTGGCCTCCCTCGAGGCTGCTGAGTCAGAGGGGACCTCCATATCAACATCCCCAGAAATGAATCCGAAAGGAGCTGGAAGGAAGAATCCAGAGATATCTGAGGGCCCCACCTTGCCCAATCAGGCCTGTTTCTGTAGGTAATGGTCCCAGCCCACTCAAACCGTGTGTGTGTGTCTGTGTGTCTGTATGTGTGTGTCTGTGTGTCACTGTGTCTGTGTGTCTCTGTGTGTGTCTGTGTGTATGTGTCTGTGCGTGGGTGTGTATGAGTGTCAGTGAGGGTGCATGTGCACTCATGTACATGTGTGGAGGCCAGAGAGCAACCTCAAGTGTGGTTTCTCAGGAGCCATCTACCTTGTTTTTGTTTTTTGGTTTTAGACTAAGTCTCTTGCTGGCACAAGGGAGCCCTGTGACCACCCTGTCTCAGCCTCCCCAGCCTCGGTATTGCAAGCATACGCCACTACACTCAACTTCTATGGATTCCAGGGATAAAACTCTGGTCCTCATGATTGCATAGCATAGCAAGCCGTTCACCGACTAAGCTATTTCTCCAGTCCCTAAACTTTCTTTAAGCTTCTCTTAGCATCACCAGAAAACAAAAGGTTTCTGAATTTGGGGGTGTCGGAGCCAATGGAAAGAAATGGTAGCGATTTAGACACAGGTATAAGGAAAATAGGGTTCCAGTGCCAATGTTGTGTGGGGCTGTTGTGGAGGAAGAGGAATTCTCTCGGAGAGGACTGATCCCAAGAGAGACCTATGTAGGTTCTGCCCTAGCCACAGCCCTCTGATGGTAGCCACGACAGAGTCAGGAGCCTTCATCTCCATCCTTGTGGTTGGAAGAGGTGTGGGCCCAGCTGAGCCAATCAGAATCACTCTGGGAATTTTGAGTTGAGCTGAGACACCACTTAAGGGTCCCTGAAGTTCAATAAAACATAACATAAACTGTTGGGAGGCTGTGACACATGATAGCTCCATGTCTGACAACCCAGAGGTTGCTGGTGTGCAACAGAAGGTAGGTGTGGAAGAGTAGAGAAGTAGGGTTAATGGAGGTAGAGATGGGTTGGAGAAGGGAGGAAGAGGGAGAGAGAGAGAGAGAGAGAGAGAGAGAGAGAGAGAGAGAG
>LOJH01024246.1:19309-29907 GCA_001685095.1 Ellobius talpinus | reverse complement strand
TATTAACCAATGAAAGTAACACATAGACAGATGACCCTCCTCCATCATACAGTGTTATATTTTAAGGATCCAGCATGACTGACCATAGCCACTTTGGTTTTAACTGCCATTTTGTAGTTAGCGAATGACCCTGGCATTGATTCCAAACCATATAAACAAAAGATGTTGGCCTGGGCTCCAAGGTAGATTATTTGCCTAACTGCACAGGTCTCAGCCTTGGTCTCCAGCACTATATCACTACAAATAAGGAAAAGGAAAAAGGTCAGCCCGGCATTTTATGCTGGCCACTGATAAGATATCCAAACTCTTAACTGGCAATTTAGTGTTAGTATTTTACAAGAAGGCCACATTTGTATAGTTTAGCATACGGCCTATTCTTTCTGAGGGTGCAGCTGCCTTAGGTTACTATTTTTCTGAATATTAGGTATTTTTTCCCTTTGTGTTTTTAAACTAACTGGGTTGGCAATGTAGTCCATGCTTGCCTAGTATATACAAGACTGTAGGTTTGATTCCAAGTATAATAAGCTAATTAAAGTCCAAATCATTAGATGTCAGAGACCTTAAAACATCTGATGGAGCCAGCAAGACGGCTCAGCAAGTTAAAGACACTTGCCACCTAGCCTAATGACCCCAATTCAATCTCCAGATCCCACAGTGTGGGAGAGAAATGACTTGCCATTTGTCCTCTGATCCCAAGTGCAGCGGCATGCATGTAATAGCATAAACACGTCTTTTTCTTCCTCTGTCCCTTAATCCTTGACTACATCATGGTTTATGTCCTCTAACAGGCTGTTGTGAGAAAGTCAAGCATGGTGGTACAGATCTGAAATCCCACTCTTGGGAGCTGGAAACAAGTGAATCAGCAATCCAGTGCCACCTAGCGATGTGGTAAGCTTGAGGCCAGAAAGACTAAACAAGACCCTTTCTCCAAAAGGAGGGGGAAAGACAATAGCTTCATAGTCTCAAAGAATAAAGCTTGCACTATAAGGGACTTTGAGCAGATAGTTTGTGTTTTGAGGCGAAGTCTCACTCTATAGCCCAGAATGGCCTCAAACTTGCAATGATCCTCCTGCCTCTACCTCTGGAGTGATGGGATTATAAGCATGCACCACCAAACTTGAACTAGATGGCATGTTTACTCATGGTACACCCATTCTCTCATGTTGGGATATGGGTTATATCAGAAGAAGCAGGCAGTGGCTACTAAGACCCAAGTTCGCTTAAGGTCAAGGATTGAATGCATACAGCCAATATTAATGCCATGAAATGGGTTAGGCCCCTGCTAGCAGGCCTCCAAGTTTATTGACCTGACACTGGAGATTTCTTAAGTCTTAGTGTCTAAGAGCAGTGGTTCTCAACCTTCCTACCGCTGCAACCTTTTAATAAAAAAGTTCATGTTGTATCCCACAACCATAAAATTATTTTGTAATTTTGCTACTGTTAAGAATTTTAATATAAGTATTTGTGTTTTCTGATGGCCTTAGGTGACCCGTGAAAGGGTTAACACTCAGGTCTCAACCCACAGGTTGGGAACCACTGGTCTAAGAGCCTTAGAACCTCTTGCTTCTCCACAGCTGAGTCCCAGGTTTATGGACCATTTATAGTTTAACAAAATGGAGGGGTATAGAATACATTCATTGTACATTGGAACTAGGGTAGGGCAAGGGATGCTACTGCAGATATGGGGATGCACAGTCAAAATGTGTTATTCAATGTACAATGTAGATACACAAAAGAAAGCCAGGAAAGAAGTAATAAAGTACAAGCTTGTTTAAATCTACATTCTACCTTGTTTTCTTTTTATTGTAACTTTAAGAATGTTGCCAAATGTGGCAATGCATGTCTTTAATCCCAGCACTCGGGAGGCAGAGAGAGGCAGGAAGATCTCTGAATTTGAGGCCTGCCTGGTACACACAGTGAGTTCCAGCCAGCTAAGGATACATAGTGAGACGCTGTCTCAAGCAAAATGAACTAAATTAGTTGGGAATGTAGTCCAGTGCTTGCCTAATATAGACAAGGCTCTGGGTTTGATTCTAAGCACAATAAACAAGCCAATTAATATCCAAATTATTAGGTGCCAGTGACCTTAAAACTTCTGTTGGAGCCAGTAAGATGGCTCATCAAGTTAAAAGCATTTGCCATCGAGTTGAAACAATCATATTATTTTAGTGGATTAATGGTTAAGTAACCACGGACTATCTATTCCACAGAATACTAAATGAAGTATTGGTACCCACAGAACCTGGACAGTCGTCAAATCATGATGCAAGTTTTAAAAAAAATCACCAAAATACTCAAAGGGTTGCAAATTATATATTTTTGTAACAACTGCTCCCAGCCCCTAGACTATACCTCTGACTGTTCCAGAACACATTATATAGAACAAGTTGGTCTTGAACTCAGAAATCCTCCTGCTTCTGCCTCCTGAATGCTTGGTTTAAGGTATGCACCACTATGCCCAACTATTATTCTTGAAAATGACAAACTTGTAGAAAGGAGAGCAGATTAGTGATTCCCCGCAGTTAAGGTTATGGGGCTGGGTGGTGGTAGCCCATGCCTTTAACCCCAGCACTTGGGGGACAGAGGCAGGTGGATCTCATTCGAGGCCAGCCTGGCCTACAAAGTGAGTTCCAGGGCAGCCAGGGGTACTCAGAAAAACCCTGTCTTGGGGGGTGGGGGGAGGGAAGAAAACTGTCAGTAAAAAAAAGTATATGTGATGCTAAATTGTTGTGATAAAACTCTCCTATAAAAGTCTTGACTATAACAGAATCAGTATCTTGGTTATACCAATTACTGTACTGTATGTACTATAGTTTTATGAGATGCTACCATGGATGAAATAGTAAATTATATACAGAATCTTGTATTATATCTGATACTGCATATATATCAACAATTGTCTTAAAGGCTTCATTTTGAAGATTAAACTGTTCTCAGGGTTGAGTTTGCCAGGAAAGAGGAGAGAAAGAGTTTCTGAAGAGAAAGACAAACTGAAATTGGGTCAGCAAAACTTGAATGCAAGATGTGTGCTAGCCTAGGAATGAGTGGTCAGCCAAGGCCACTTCTAAAGACATACTGTTTAAGAACTGGGTACGGTGGCTCACCCTGCAATCCCAAAAAGGTCACCACGAGTTTGAGACCAACCTGGTTTACTTAAACTAACAGGGCTCCATGGTGAGACCCTGTCTGAACAAAGAGGCATTGAGGTAACTTCAACCTTTTTGTATGAAGAATTAACACACTGCCAAATTAAATAATTTGTTTTCTTAAAGATAAAACAAGTTGTTTTCAAATTTAAGAATACATAAACAGAGGCCAGGTGTTGTGACAAACACCTCTGGTTCCAGCACTCAGGAGGCAGGGGCAGGCATTTCTCTGTCAAATCAAAACTAGTCAGGACTATGTATTGAGACCGTCTTAAAAAGGGGGGGAAATCCAAACAGAGCTGGCAAGATGGCATATATATATATATATATATGCACTTGCTAGACGATAGAAAGAACCAACTCCTGAAAAGCTGTCCTCTCGGACCTCCAGGTGCAGTGGTATTAGGAAAAATATACCTAAACAAGGCCTAGGGATATAGCTCAGAAGTCAGTCTGTTTACCTAATATGCAGGAAGGCCTGAGTTCAATCCCCAGCAAACCATAATCTATATATGGTGTACACTCCTGTAATTGCAGCAGACAGTTAAGGCAAGGAGAGGGTATTTAAGGTTATCTTTATTCACATAGGAGTTCAAGACCAGCCTATGATACATGAGACTGTGTCTGAGAACAAAGGAGCCAGTGAGATGGTTCAGCAGGTGAGAATGCTTGCGGCCAAGCCCAACAACTTGACTTCAATCCCTGGGACATCCCTCATGGATGGGGAGAATTAACTCTCCCAAGCTGTCCTATGACATCCACATACATGCCCCCCACAACACATAAATGTTTAAAGAAACCAGACAAAAACTAAAATACCCAAACAAAATTAATTTGAAATGCGATGTGCTATTGGACGGCCACTTCTGATAAAGAAAACCATCGGAAAGTGGTTACTAAATGCCAGAGGCTGAGGGTAACAAGGAAAGATCGTGTTTTACCAAATATCTGTAAAAAGATTTTGAGTGTTTTATCAAAACGATGTTTCAAGCCAGGGATGGTGGTATATGCTTTTAATACCAGTGCTTGGGAGAGGAGGCATAAGTGAAGTTAAAGCCATCCTGGTTTTGAGACAGACCTTGTGGCAAAAGAAAAAAACAAAAGGATGTTTCAGATCTTTTTTCCCCACTCAAGAAAAAATGTTCTTGAAAAACCAAAAAAAAAGAAAAAACATTATTTGATGCCTATGGATTAGCTATATGTTGGAAGGAAAACAGATACTACTGTTATCTGGCAAGCATTACAAGATGCTAACCTATACCCCTTTCTTCCTCTAGGTGGCCCCTTGTGTTTAAAAAAAATAATTTTTTTATTATATCCGTGTGTGTAGGTGTTTTCCCTGCATGTCTGTCTGTGTACCCACAATTGGCCAGAAGAGGGATTGAGATATCCTAGGGCTGGAGTTACCATGTGGATGCTAGGAACTGAACCTGGGTCCTCTAGAAGAGCAGCCAGTGCCTGCTTCTTAACCACTGATCCATCCCTTCATCTCCAGGTCTCTCCTGTGCTCACAGTGGACCTAGACTTTCTGGATTCAGCTGATGGACAATGTTCATATCCTAAATTTATGATGTAAAAATATATAAAAACATCACATTCTACCCTATAAAAACAAGAAAGGAAAAATTCCCCTCCTGTAGTTCATTATCAATACTGAGTTGAGCTGCAACATAAATCAAAAAGTATATGGCCAGAATTAACACTGAGTAAATAAATTACAATAAAGTTGATATTATTTTGGACATAGATTTATAAAGAAATGTTTATGTACAAAAACAAATGTGTACAATGTATGGAATATAGTAAAGAGTAAAATATAAATATGCAAAATATTTTAAACACTACTGTGACTGTGGTCTTTCAAGAGTTGTAAATTTTAAAGTAAACAAAGAAACAGAAGCATAACACCTTAAAATTTTTAGATATACTATTTTTTATTCCAAAGAATAAATGCTGAACAAACTCTCCAAATCACAAAATTTGAAAGAAGCCTTTGATCTGCATGGGCTGAGGTAGGCGTCTGCACAGCTGTGGGGCTCAGGAGCAGTCTGCTGTCCTCTAGAACACTGAGGATGGAGTTGCTGAGCCCCCATTCTAGTGAGCTGTTAAAGGAAGTCTCCCTTCTCATTCCCCAGAGAGCTGCTCAAATTGTTTGTTCCTGGGCTTGCACCATCTCTTTTGTGACAGAATTAAAAAATCAAATTGTTGCTTTACATGACCTCTGAGTACAGAAGCATTACTGTGATGTTTAAAACACTGATTGATTGTACTTGCTTAAATACTTTCTCAAATTGATTTTGCATTTCTCTCTAATGATCAGTAAAGTGTAAGATTCTGAGGTATCAGTATGTTCCCTTTTGGTTTAGTAAGACTTCAGTCACACAGTGGTTCTGTACATTACAAACTTTTGTACAATACGCCTCTTCCCAGTATTCGCAGTAGCTCCAGATATTACGGAACTGACATCTGGAGCAGAACACCAGCACATAAAATAAAATCGTTTCAGGAAATCACAGTCTGTAGTCCACACTGAATTTTGAAAGGTGGAAATGTTCTTCCAGTCTGGTGACAAGCTCCTACTACCCAACAGCTCTCCACATCAGTGATGAGTAGCCATGTCTTTATGGTGCATACCACTCTGACTTGATTTGGAAGTATGCACTCAAGATTGATGAAGCCTTTTATGAATCACCCTTCTAGAGCTTTCTGCTCAGGAGCACCAGAACTGTTCCAGTGAAGGAATAATGTATTATGAAAACCTGACTCCCAGAGAATTCCAGTTTCCCTCCTGCTGCTTCTCAGACTAGCTTTCATGTCTACCTAAATATCACTAGTTCCATTATATGTTAGGAAATACAACAAAAATTTTTCATCCACGGGATGAAGTTTCATCTCTGAAACAGGAAGCTGATGATACTCTACCTTGCTTATGAAATTTCCTAAGGATAAGAGGAAAAATTATGAGAAATTGCACTGATCATGTTATATCTAAGTGCTGTTTTTTGGTGTTCTGTTTTTAATGGCAGACAACAGCTCTGTTCAGTCTAAACTAGGAAAAAAATGACATTTCATTCAGAATCTCATTGTTTGGCAGCTAATCTGATTAATCTGGGAATGTGACAGATTTTAGCTTTATGTCCTGTCCCTAAATACACAAACTGATGCTAAGACAACAATGGTAATTTCAGATGACAAAGGCTCTCTGGGCATCATCTCACATGCCCCTGTCCAGCTGCTCACCTGTAAGCAGTGCCAGCTGGAGTGAGGATCTCACACTTATGGTGCTTGTTCTTCTCAGAGAACCACGGCCTTACATTGTGTGCCACGGCCAGGAAGAAACACGCGAACCTCACTGTACATCGTCTAACACACATCTCCTCATTCTGCACAAGACCTGATGCATCTGAGCCAAATATTGCTACCTACAAGACAGGATATGCATGTTCAGGGCAACAGACAACTAATCAAATGTCTTCATTTTTCTGCAAGAGTTCACTCGTACTTTGCAAAATATATACACTGTTCATAGTACCTTCCTGAAGCCCCGACTAACATCAATAGAAGATCCTGTTTCCTCAAAAAATGTGTCAAAATACTATGTGTTGCAATATTACTTATGTTCCTAAAACAAAATAATTTCCCTTTACAAGCTGCTTTTATGTTTTCTTTCTAATTGCATTTTGACTTTGTGTGTGTGCGCGCACACATGGGCCACAGTGCACATGTGAAGGTCAGAAGACAACTTGAAGACTCTGTTCTCTTTCCACTATTTGAGACCCAGGGTTCAAACTTAAGTTGTCAGGCTTGGCAGCAAGCATCTTTACCTACTACCCTGCTTTTGGTTTGACCTCACTCTGAAGCTCAAGCTGACCTGGAACTCATTATATGGCCTAGGCAGACCTTGAACTTGTGGCAATCTCCTACCACAGCTTCCTGAATACAGAAATTACAGGTATAAAGCCACCACAACTGGCTACAAGTTACTTTAGTATTTGTTTCAGTAAAAAAATCAAACTCTTGGTTAAATGTCATAACTGAATGTCAAAAGTGCCTCCAGGAGATGTATGTTTTCACTTTGTTAATTCTCCTATTGATTAAAGTGTTCCATAGACTGAAAATACAGTCAAATAATGAAGTTCAAGTTTCTTTCATTTTCAGTTGATCACAAATTGGACAAAAATGAAAAAGCAGAACTTCTCCAAGTTCACAAAGCTTAGCTAACACTGAGACACTGGCTTTTCCCTAGTAGCATACAATATTTGACTTCAACAAAAATATTTAGAGATAAGTTTCAAAGTTCTCTACTATTGTATGGGTATCCACTGAGGATGATGATTTGTACATTTAGCAATACTGAACTATGTATCTAACTAAGCTAAGTAATTTGCAGAAAGAAAAAATAAAGTATCCCTTTCCAATTGGTTTCATACTTTACAGACACAGACTTGAGATACAACTGTAGATCACTGTAAATCTGATCTTATCATTAGAACCCGCAGGATGTAAAAACTCCAGTTGTATATATATTAGGCGTTTGTCAAATGATAACCAAATGTTTTAAGCTTGTAAAATAGTATTTGGATGATTGATACTGCCATGATCTTTTTGTTTGATTTTTTTTATGTAAGTGCAGATATTCTAGTAAACTAATTTTTTCATCTAGTCAGTCTTTGGGTTATCACTTCTCGATACATAATAGAGATGTAGATAAGCAACAAAAAGATAACAAAGAAGTCATCTAGAAAGCCCAGAATTCCAAACAAGGCTTCAGGTACAAAATCTAGAGGTGATATTAGATAGAAAAAAGCCCCCATTAAACAAAGCATTATCCTAATTCGGAACATCCAGAAGAGACCCCCAACTGAAAACACTTCCCTGAAGGCATGTCTCAGCAAAGTGGGGAGATCCATGATTCTTTCCATAATCTGAAGGAGGAAAAACAAGCACTACAATTTAACACCTATTATATCAAATTAAAATGTAATATAATTTTTATACAATGTATAAATTCAGCTAAGATGAATTAAGGTGTTTGACACACATAATAGTAGGTTTTCCAATTATGGATTTTATTTAAAAATAGTTTAGTTAGTAGATTCTTATAAAACAAATTTTATTATAGATAACGAAAAAGTAATAAAGTAACAAAATGCTTAAAATGTGGGATATAGATACACATTATCTGAATGTCTAATACTTCAAATTCTACAAAATTTTGAAGTGTTCTGAAAAATAAAAATCTCTAAAGTCTAAAACTCTGGGGCCAAAATGTTTTGGACTTCAGAACATGTCAAATTTATGATTTTAAGATCTTCAGATTTGGGGGGCTCTATTTGTAAAATCTATGCAAATACTCTGAAATGAGAAAATAGGTCTCAACCATTTTAGGTTTGTGGTTCTAAGTCTAAAGTCATGCAAAATTCAAGTATCAATAATCTGATTTAACAAAATGAGTCAAGAAACCATAGGCCAGGAATGGTAGCTCACACCCATAATTCCCAGCATCAGGAGGTTGGAAGGTAGGAGGATCAACAATAGCTCAAGGCTAGAGAATGAGACCCTGTCTCAAAAAAAGTTATGATATAGGCTTATAGTCTGAGATTTGTTCCCAGGTGCCAGATATACCATCAAGATATATCTGGGATGGATTAAAAGTAAACAATTATCATAAGAGGTGACCTTGGGTTACAACTTTCTAACACACTAGAAATAATTTAACAGAAATTGAGTATTTAATTACCCAGGAGAATTACTAAGAACTAAAAAGTTGTTGTACAGAAAATGCCTTTGTAATAATAAATAAATAATAAAACACCAGACTATGTATAGTTTTATAACACTGGGGACTGAACCCAGGGCCTTGGTGGGCAAGTGTTATACTCGAGCTATATCCCCACATCTCTTTTTACTTTTTATTCAGAGAGCAACTCATCAAGTTACTAAGGTTCACCTTGAATTTGTGATCCTTCTGCCTCAGCTTCCCAAATACCTGGGATTACATGTCTGTTCCATCAGCCCTGGGTAAGTATTATACATTAAAATACACTCAGGGGGGCTAAAAGAAATGGCTCAGAGGTTAAGGCAATGGCTGTTCTTCCAGAGGTTCTAGGTTCAATTCTCAGCAACTACATGGTGGCTTATATCCATCTATGGCGGGATCTGATGCCATCTTCTGGCATAAAGGAATACATGCAGATAGAGCACTCATACATAAAATAAATCTAAAAAAGAAAACCCACACAAAGGTGTGTGCACACACATATGCAGGGGAGAGGGCTACCACATTCTATAGATATCCCTAGAGAATATGTGTAAAATAAATAAAATAATCTGGGGTCAGAGAGATGGCTCAGATGTTAGGAGCACTTACTATCATTGTGGAAGACCTAGGTTCAGTTTCCAGCACCCACACTGGTGGCTCACAATCACTATTCCAATTCCAGAGATATTCACGGCCTCTTTAGGCCATCATGGATACCTACATGCATATGGTGCACATACACACATGCAAGAACACACACACACACATATACGTATACATACATAAATAAAACTTTTTTAATACTCGGTCAAAAACTAGGTATGAGCATAGTGGCACATACCTTTAAACCCAGTACTTGGGAGGCAGAAGCAAGTAGACCTATGTGATTTCAAGGCCAGACTAGTTATATATCAAGTTCTAGACAAGCCAGGGCTACATAGTGAGACTCTGTCTCAAAAATAAAAAACTGTGGTCCCTGTGAAGGCTGTAACTTAGTGACTAGCAATGATGGTTAAAACTTGGTCCAAAACACTTGGTAACACTTTATATAGTCCAGGGTCTGACTGTAAATCTGATTTTACAAATAAAAAAAATAAAGGTTCTTTCTGACTTTGCACCTGCTATAACAGTACTTACAGATCTAGGCTGCCCTGAGAATCTCCGGTTATAATCATTAACATCTTGATGCAATCTTACAACATCCTGAGACTGATCGTCTTCACCAAAGACTGTGAGCAGTAGAGTTACCTGTGTATTACAGGAAAAAGCTATTACACCTTCTGCACCATTATTATTACTTTCTCACTCTGTGTTGTTCAAAAGACTGAATAAAGCTTCTGAATGTTCTGAATTATTTCATTCATTCCTTAGAGTAAAGGCAACATGGGGAACAAGTAAATAATTATACTGCCTTACTGTAAAATGTCATACAAAATGTAAATTTTAATTCCTCCAAGATAAAATGGGTTCCACATCTAAACACTTACTCTAATATTATCTTCCCTGTATCAGAGGCTAAAACTCAGTTCTCTGGGAAAACATACTTGGAGATAAAAGGATAATAAGAAAACCTTCAGTAACAGTGTTAAAAATATTTTCAAAAACATTAAAAATATAAACCTTATAAACCTTATGCCGGGTGGTGGTGGTGGTGCATGCCTTTAATCCCAGCACTCGGGAGGCAGAGGCAG
>LOJH01024246.1:8770-19190 GCA_001685095.1 Ellobius talpinus | reverse complement strand
CTGGTCTACAAGAGCTAGTTCCAGGACAGGCTCCAAGCTACAGAGAAACCCTGTATTGAAAAACAACAACAAAAAAAAAAACCCAAAAACCTTATGTTATCAAAGAAAAGATTGAGCATTTCTGAATGATTCATTTCTAGTCAGATTCAACATCTTTGAGTGATATATAATACAGAAATTACAGTACTGTATGGCCTGACACTCTGAAACACCAATTCCTTTTGTAAAAAGCAGATATAAGTCTTGGTACTGTTGCTAACAAAGATTGGTTTTGCTACTTTCATGGCCATGATAAAGACAGCACACAATTGCCTCAGGACAATACAGAGACCTTGAAAAATTATAGCTAATAATGTAACAATATGTAAAGAATAATCACTGATAAATATGATAAAATGAAAGGGACTCAAAACAGGTTTAGTGGGCCAGAGAGATGGCTCATTGAGTAAGAACTCATTGCTGTTCCAGATGTCCTCAGTTCAACTCCCAGCAACTACATGGTGGCTCATGACCATCTGTAATGGGGTCCAATACCCTCTTCTCACTTACAGATGTACATGCAGACAGCACTCATATGCACAGTCTGTATCTATAAATCTTTAAAAAAAAAAGAACAGGTTTAGTTTTGAACCATTCTAGATTTTTTTTATCCTTTCTTGGCTTAAGAAAACCACTGATCAGTGTCTCTCTTTCCTGCTGCATTTGAATGTGGATGTAGAATTCTCAGCTCCTTCTCCAGCACCATGTTTGCCTACATGCTACCATGCTTCTGGCCATGATGATAATGGACTAAATCTTCCAAACTGTAAACAAGTCCCAGTTAAATGCTTTCCTTTATAAGAGTTGCCATGGTCATGGTGTCTCTTCACAGCAAAAGAACACTGGTTAAGACATGGTGGAACTTATTTTTAGCTCAAGATATACTATCTGGCCTCCCTGTTTCTGGCAAAAGGTAAGAGCTACTAGCACTTTGCTTATGGCAATTCGATTGGCTATGTCACACATCAAATTAGCCACAGGAACAGTATAAGGGGAAATCAACTTCTCTTCTGACCATGTGAGGAAAAGTGAAAAGTGAATGATGTACAGAAATAAAAGGAAACGAAGAAAATCTGGCTTTCCCTCTCTCACAGTAACGGGAAAATGATAGCTAGAACAAAGGATACGCACACTGGAAGAATACCTGTGTAGTTATTACAGAAGTTCAAAGAAAATGGCACAAGTTAAATATTTAAATATTTTTAAAAGAACATATTTTTCCAAAAGAGAACAGCACGCAGGAGATAACATGCTGCCACATGATTAACTAGTTCATTTATTCCTTTGCTGGTTATAAAACAAAGGCTTAGGAATTGGGATAAACTTATTTATTACTTGCTTCTCACTACAACTATGGGATTTCAAATATAATTCCCTTTTTAGGATACCTGAATATTTTTTAAAATGTACTTTTAAAAAACTTAGTGAAGTCATAGACATAGTAAGTAAAAATTGAGTTTGGCCAAAAAAGTAGCTCAATTTAGATTTTAAAACTGTTAATCCTGGGCAGGAGAGATGGCCCAATGGCTAAGAAAACTTAGCTCTTGCAGATGACTGGGTTCAGTTCTCAGCACCAATATGGTAGCTCACAGTCACTATAACTTCAGTTCGAGAGGATCCAGGCTCGAGAGGCCGTCTTCGGACCTCTGTGGGTTCTTGCACACACAGGCTGTACATACATACACTCAGGCATATACACATAAAATAAAACATTTTAATTTTTGCTAATATTTAATAATATGCTAATATTTATGAAATAACACTACCGTTTGTCTACAGATTGGACAACTGATTGCACCAAGCCAGGACCCATATCGCCAGTATGCAATTATGCAGGAACCTAGTGGAACAAGAAAATATCAACAATGAAGCTTTAAAGTCTATATATACTGGTCAAGTTTCAACTATTTAATAGCATTACCTTTCTTTAAACACTGTTTTATTACATTGTTTATTAAATATTCCTTGAAAAAAATTTATTTCATTCAACCAAACCCTCAGGTAAATTAAAATCTAGCAATAATTTTCAACCATTAAAAACATTTTTATTTCAGCTACTAATTAACAGACATTTTATACAATAAGAAACAATTATTAACCACCTCAGTTACTGAGGCCTCATACAAAATAGTTTCCTATGTAAAATAAACATGGTGTTAAATATGATAAACTGTTAAATACTTTTTGTTCCAAATTTGGTGTATTTGAAAAATACTTTTTTTTAGTTCACTGAGCCAGCAGGCTGTGTTGACACATAGCTATAGTCACAGTACTGGGAAGCAGAGAGCTGGATTTCAAGTAAGAGGCCACCTTGGGCTACCCAGTGAAACCCTGCTTCAACAATAATAATGGTTTAGAAAGTCAAATTTAAATGAGGTGTGGTGGTTATAATCCCTTCACTTAGAAGGTTTAGGTGAGAGGTCAGAAGTTTAAGTAAGATCAACTTCAACTACACAGCAAGTTCAAGACCAGCCTTTCCTCCCTGCCATTCCAAAAACTGAAAACCAAATCACTGAAATAGGAGGCTTCCTTGATAATACTAGTTTAATATTTGAAGTACTTACTCTCCTAGATGATAATCATGATGAAGGGGAAGCTGGCTCAGTCAGTAAATTCTCCACTGTACAAATATGAGGACCTAAGTTAGTTCCCACAAACCTGGTGTAGGAGGTCCTTCTGACTTTGTGTTGCTTTCATTGGTTAATAAAGAAACTGCTTTGGGCCTGTTGATTGGACAGAACTTAGGTAGGCAGGGAAAACAGAACTGAATGCTGGGAGAAAGAAGGGTGGAGTCGGAGATACGCCATGGATCCGCCAGAGACAGACGCTAGGAATTTTACCCAGTAAGTCACTGCCACATGGCAATACACAGATTAGTAGAGATGGGTTAAATTAATTTAAGAGATAGCCAATAAGAAGTCAGAGCTAATGGGCCAAGCAGTGTTTTAATGAATACAATGTCTGTGTGGTTATTTTGGGGCTAAGCTAACTGGGTGGCCGGGACAAACAAGCAGCCCCTCCTTGCAACACAAACCAATGTAAAATAGTTGGACACTGTGGCACACACATGGGATCCCAGTACTGGGGAGGCAAAGACAGGCTGATCTCTGGGGCTCACTGGCAACCAGCCCAGCCTACCTAGCAAGCTCCATGACAGTAAGAAGCCCACCTCCCAATTCAGAAAAGAGAAAAGGTCAGGCCTGGGTAATTGGCTGAATATGTAAAGTCAGAGTAAATATAAGAACGTTTATCGCGGTTCTTGTGTTCATTTTTTGCTATTGTTTAAATCCAGGTTCTGTGATGCCAAAGCAGAAAAGGTGGCAATATGAACATTCCTGGGCCTTGCTGGTCTGCCAGTCTAGCCAAATGAGCAAGCTCCAGGTTGAGTGAGAGTCTCTATCTCAGAAATATGGTAGAGAGTGACTGAGGAAGTCACCACCACATGCACGCACACCCATCCCACCCCCCCAACACACACACAAATGAGAAAGAAGAAGGTATTCTGAGGACCAACACCTGAAGTTGATATGGGCCTCCACAAGCACCCCCCCATACACACATGTATGCCACATAAACACACACTCACACACAAAGATATTCATGGGCAACAAAACAACCAAAGATGACAACACTGCCTGAAAGAAGACCTCAAAAGTGGGTAGGGGCACTCAGCAGATAAACATTTAGCTTCAATCCATTAACATGAGGGAACATTTTTACTGCCTGATGATTTTAAAGGGCCAAACAGAGAGCTTCACGTATGCCAGGCAAGTACTCTACTAACTAGCTACATTACCAGCACCCATGTTCCTTACTTACTCTGACCTCTCTGAGCCAGAATTTAGAAGAAGCAATAGCAAACCAATTGTGGAAAACGAAGTGATATACTCAAATCAGCTAGAAGATAGCCAAGTCTTAAATTGTGCAATGTTAAGCAAAAAGGAGTAGATATATACAGATGGCAGCCTAAGTACAGCACTTGAACCAAACTTTGTAGGATAGCTAAGGTACAGACAGGTAGAAAACAGGAGACAAGACACTTGTATTCTTTATGAACAAGAGTTCAAGCAGAAAGGAATGGTTTGTGAGAATACCAGTGAGCAACCACTTGGATTAGCAGAAGCTGGCCAAGTTAGGGAACAGTCAACTCACCAACTTCAAGATGAGTTTAAAAGCAAAACTATTATTACTGTGTTAATTACAAAGTTTATTAAGTACTTTGGGTATTCTAATTTCACACAAAATCTCTATGAAAGCAAAACTTGGGGCTGTAGAAATAGCTCAGTTGCTGAAGTGCTTGTCCCCAGAGTCCATGTGAAACAAACGAAAGCCAGGAGGTTAGGGAGCTGCATTAGTACCCGAGTTTGGCTCTGCAGCATTGATGTAAAAGCCAGGTACTGTGGCATGTATTTGTAACCCCAGCATGAGGGGTAAATCATTGGGGATTGTTGGCAAGCTAGTCTAACCTAACCACTGAGTTCTAGGTTGGGGGAGGGGATGTGACAAACTAAGATAAACCAGGTGTAGTGACATACACTTTTAATCTTAGCACTAGGGTGGTTGAGACAGGTGGATCTCTATGAATTTGAGGCCAAAGTTCCAGAAGAGTCAGAGTTACATTAATAGAGAAACCCTGTTTCAAAAAAAACCCCAAACAAACAAGAAAACAAAAGCCACCACCACCACCAAAAATAGACTGGCAACAATACCAGCACCAATCTCTAACCTCAACATATACATATGTGAAAATGGATATTACACACATGCACACATACATGCATGCCCACACAAATAAATACATGATCCTGTACACATACAAATATATACACAGGTACACATATACACACATACACACAAAAAGAAAACAGAAATTAATTTATTAGTGATATTTTCACCTGATACCATGCCTTAGCTTTATCTATGACCCTTTCACCCAAAAATTCAGCCTACTTTGATAGACATTACACTCATTTAACCTTGAGTATCTTTTCCTCAAACTAGGGTGTGGGTGTCCTTATTATGCCAGTTATGTAACACCATTTGGTTTCACTGAAAAACTATGACTCAGCAGATTAAATGCTTCAATTCATCTGCTATTAGACACTTGACTTTTTTTTATTCATTTTCTCCCTCCATAGAAAAGATATTTAAGTATCATCTGGTACAAGAAATGACTGAACTTTCCTCTGGGTCACAATCTCTCTGAATCTATTTAATTGCAAAATGAGAACAAAATTTCACAGGCCTGACAGTTAAATAATGCAGATCTTAGATGCAAATAAGATGATTCTATTGCTGTTATTATTCTAATTTACCATAGTGGAGCAGAGGGGTTATGCTACATAAAAGAACTACTGTCCAGAGAATTTATTTGAGAAATTGCATAACAAGTTCTTTACTTTTGAATTTACTAAATAAATAAATATATGTAGCATGGCTCAGTTGGTGGAGTGGTAGCTTAGCACACACAAGGCCTTGGGTTATCAATCCCCCTAAGCACATAAAAGAGGCATGGTAGTGCATGCCTAAATCTCAGCACCTGGGAGGTAATGTGGATTAGAAGTTCAAGGTCATCCTGGGCTACATAGCACATTTGAAACCAATCTAGGATACATGAGACCCATCTCAAAAGAAAAATGTAGCTAACAAGTAGAGCAGGATATCAGAAGCAATCTATCCTATTACCTTAGACTCAGAGGTAACAGCAAGAACACAATACAGCCATCTTTCAACCCACAGGATTATCCAGCCACTGAATCAGCTATGCCTGAGTTGGCAAACAAGTTCATTTTGTCTGCCAAGCCTCACAGACTGCTAACACCTGCCAGAAGGATGATCAAGACCCTGTCTAGATTCAGGAGGCAGGTCAGATGGATCAGGAGTACCTATCACAGGTCTGAGAGCAGCAAGATATCTGTCTCTCCTGATGCCCTCCCCCACTTGATCCTTATTATCCTGCTATTCTTCAGCATTCCTAAAAGACAATTAAAAGACTGAAATGAGGCAGGCAGATGCATCAGTGAGCAAAGCACTTGCTATTCAAGCCTGAGGACCTGAGTTCAGATCCCTAGAACCCATGTATGGCTGGATGCAGTGGCACAGTCTGTAATCTCGTTGCTCTGGAGATGGGATCAGAAGCAATCAGAAGACAGGAGAAGATGCAGAAGCTTGTAGGCCAGTTAGCATGGCATATGCAGAAGGGAACAGGAGACCCTATCTCAAGGTGGAAGCAAGGACTCACTCGGATTTGTCCTTTAATGTCTCTACACAACCATGACACCTGGACTAAGGCGTACAACACAAAGAGTCTTGAAACAAAACAAAAGCTGAAAGACCATCAGTAGAGCTCAGAGAAGGGCTGGACAGAGTTCCTGAGAGAAGAACTATCCTCCCTTGACCAAGGTGAATGATAAATTCATAGATAATCCAGTGTTCTATCATATGTTAGAGAACTGGGCAAAATACCTTAGTGAGGTTGGGCATGGTGGTACATGCCTGTATCCCAAAGTTTTGGAGGTGAAGTAGGAGAATTGCCAGTTAGTTCAGTGTCTGGCTGTTGTACAAAGCAATATATTGTCTCAAAAAAAATCCAAACTAAAACCACAGCTGAGTCTGGTGGGATATGCTTTTAGTCTCAGCATTTGGAAGGCAGAGGGAAATGAATCTCTGGGTTTGAAGAAGTTCGGCCACACAGCAAGTTTTAGGCCAGCCAGGGCTACAAGGTGAGACCCAGTATTTAAGAACAAAATCTTGGAGAGTTTGAAATTAATGGCTGAAGGAACATAAAACTAGATTCAGTATAACAATCACAATGTATGAAAAACTCTGCACTGCATGGTAGGGATTTCAAATATCCCTGTCAAAAACAGCAGTATCAATAATATCAATACATCAATAATAAAACTGGAAAGATTCTATGATGAAGTCAAACAAAAGACACAAAAGAGAGGACACTAATAAAGGATCATGATATGCTACATTTTAAATTAGTCTTCAAGTAAAAATTCAGAGCATAGTGAATTATCTTAATTGTATATACTAATGGGTTAGACTGCTTCTAATATCCTGCTCATTAGCCATGTTTATGTAGTATCTGTAGGTTCAAGGGGTAAAACATAGAAAGAAAAACACTTTGTTATTCAACTTGAGACTGACAGAAAGGAATACCATCACTGAAAATTAGGCCTAGTGATGACATAGCTAACTTAAGAGCAGTGCTTAAGAGTGTTCATCTTCCTGTAAGCTAACAATCAAAGCAGAATTAAGCAGAGAGCTTAAAGACAGATCTAGGTTGTTTGAAAGCTAGGTTACCCGTTACAAAATTTCTTGCCTTCTCTAAACCTCAGTTTCTGATTTGTGAGGTTGGATGAGATTAAATGAATTATTCTTCCAGTACACCGTGGGCACATCCCAATCTTGTATGGACATAATAAGAAATAATGGTATCTTGATACTCTCTATGAAGTCTTTTAGGGAACTAGGAAAGCCAATGTGGGATAGAAGGCACCTCTCATTGATACTGAATGTAAAAATACTCCCTCGTTATGCTGGCATGTGTTCTAGGTGTCTCATTCTCTGTCTCCAACTCCTTAAGGTCACACAGAAAGAGTAAAGACAAGTAGTAGAGGTTTATGGCTTAGTTCTTGAGAGAACACTCTTGCTATGGGAAATCTGAGTAACAAATAAATTGATAAAAGTTGAAGAAGGACTCATACTGTTACTAGTAAACTTGAACTCTTCTTCCAAGAAATACATTGCTAATGACTTAGAAGGTTAATGAGCTTTGGTTTTCTTTCTAAACCTTAGAACCCAGAAATGGTACTACACTAAATAGAAAATAAATTATGTTTAATACCTGTCTGTGTGTGTATATACTATTACACAGGCAAAGGTTTTATATATATACACATATACTTTTTTTGAGACTGGCTCTCATGTAAACCAAGGTGGTCTTAAACTTGCTTTCTAGCTGAGGATGGCTTTGAACTTCTGATCCTCCTGCTTCCACTGAGTACTAGGATTCAGGCATGCACCACCCAGCCTGATTACAGCCCTGGAGATCAAGTGCATGAAGGCAGGAACTCTACCAACTGATCTACATCCTCAGACTTTACTATATTTACCATCTAAATAATATACTACTGTTTGGATAGCAACTAGAACAGGACATCAGAAGCAACCTACTTTTCTCAAGAAATAGAAGATGTGATAAAAAGAAAATTGTCAATCCAACCAGTGTACACACATAGGTCCTGAGCCGGTCATTTTAACTAAGTATGATATTGTTTGCTTACCACAGAAAAGATGCCCACAGTTCGTTTCAACAGGAAGGGAGGCTTGATGTAAGCAGATTGGACAGGACATTTCAGTGTAGAACTGCTGTCGAGGAGGAGCAGGGACATCCTGGTGAGAGGACAGACACACCTCTCAGAACAGAAATTACACATACATAATGGCTTAAGGTCTTACAAGACTGAGAAGCTTACAAAGTTATACAGTTTTATTTAAACTACTTGGCTTCTACCTTCCTTCCTAAACACAATTTGAAGCCAAAATATAAATTAACTCAAGGTTTGTCTTCTACTTTATTATAGTGCATATGTTATTTTGAGTTCCACAAGCTAATAAATAAACTAGAGAGTAAGAAACACCAGGCTTTATAACAGAATCATCATCAAGAGACTAGAGAAACTTCATCCAGCAACTGATGGGAGTAGATGCCAAATATTAGATGGAGCTTGGGGAGGGAAGATAAAAGGAACTGGAGGGTCAGGGACACCGTAAGAACATGGCCCACAGAATCAACTGACTAGGACTCGTGGGGATTCACAGAGATGAGGGAACCTGTAGGGCTCTGATGTAGGTCCTCTGCATAAATGTTATGGCTGAGTATCTTGGTGTTCTTGTGGGATGCCTAACAGTGAGAGCAGGGGGCTGTCTCTGTTATGCCATGTTTGGTTGAGATCCCTGGGAGGCCTGCTCTTCTCTGAAAGGAGGTGGAGGTAGGGTGGGGATAGATCTGGGGGAGAAACTGGGGGGAGAGGAGGGAGGGGAAATTGTGGTGGAGATGTAATATATGAGAGAAGAATAAAAGAGAAAAATAAATTTAAAAGAGAAAGAAAAAAGAAACACCAGGCTTCAGTGTAACTCCATGGGAGAGCACCCACTTAGCATGTAAGAAACCCTGGGTTTGATCCTTAATACCATCAAAAGAGAAAAATATCAAACTATTATTCTTAGCATTCATTTAAAAACTTTTTAACATTTTCAATTTTGGGGTTTTTTTTGAGACAGGCTCTTGCTATGTAGTCCTGGCAGACTTGGAATTTATAGCAGTTCTGCCCCAGTTTCTCAAATGCTAGGATTGCAGGTTTGTGTCTGGCTTCATTTCTTACAGCCTTTTATTTAACAGCTGTCCTCGGAAAAGTGTGGCATATCTGCTCTACCTTCCACAAGAACAGAACTAAACTTCAGCAAAGATTTGCTAATGCTAGAAGTAGAAAAAATTGAACACTATTGAACTTTGAACTTTGGTCCTCACAAAGTCATGCGAGTAAATGTTAATATGCTTTTCAGTGGACATGCCTGGAATCCCAACAGCAAGGTTGTGGAGGCAGGAAGATAAGAAGTCCAACTTACCCTTGGCTACCTAATAAGTTCCAGGCTTGGGCTACATGAGACCTTGTCTCAGAACCCCAAACCATTCGAATGCATACATCTATGTATATTCCTTGGCCACATCACTGTTATGATCCAAGAGCCATGTTGACTGAAATTACAGTACAAGACGCACACATCAAATATCATTCTGAAATATAAGTGCCATGAGGGCCAAAACCCCACTTGTAGGGTTCACTGTAGTACCTAAGGACCTGGACAACTATCTAGCACTAACACAAAATGTACAGCTTCATCGGGGACTGGAAGGCTGGCTCAACAGCTTGTATGTTCAGTTTCCAGAACTCACATGATGGCTCACAACCATCTGTAATCAAGTTCCAGGGAGTCTAACATCCTCTTCTGAATTCCATGGCGCTGGGTACACACATGGTGCATACACACAACATACACACACACATATATGAGGCAAAACATTCATATACATATAATAAATAGGTATTAAATTTTTTAAAAAATAATCTTCACAAAAAACCAAATTTAGTAAATACAAACAGAACTGTAAATTGAATTAAAGAACTTTGATGCAATGTCAAGAAATTAGAATTAGAATTTTATTATTTCTTTTTTTAAAAGATTTTATTTATTTATTATATATACAATATTCTTTCTACATGTACACCTGCAGGCCAGAAGAGGACATCAGATCTCATTACAGATGGTTTTGAGCCACCACGTGGTTGCTGGGAATTGAACTCAGGAC
>LOJH01024245.1:0-19190 GCA_001685095.1 Ellobius talpinus | reverse complement strand
TTATTATAAATAGGCACTGTGAAGGCAAATTTTTCTCTGTCTTTTTCTTGTAAAGATTTAGTGAAGAAACAATCTTTTAAATCAATATCTATAAGAGGCCATCCTTTAGGTAACAGAGAAGGCAAAGAATTTCCAGACTGTAGAGAGCCCATTGCCTAAATCACCTTATTAATAGTTCTTAGATCTGTTACCATCCTCCATTTTCCAGATTTCTTTTTAACAACAAATACAGGAGAATTCCAATGAGTGATTGACTATTCAGTATGCTGAGCATTTAGTTGATCCTATACAGCTGTTATAAAGCCAGTTGTTTTTCTGTTGTAAAAGGCCATTGCACAACCCATACAGAATTCTCTGTCAACCATTTTAAAGGTAGGGCTGTTGGTGCCTTTGAAATATCTGCAGTTGTTGTGCTCTGTTCTTGTACAACCTGAATGATCAGTGACTGCTCTTTATAATACCTTCTAATATTTTTCCAGAAACATACATTAATTTACTGTTTGTTTCTATAATTGGGGGAATGTTAATCTAAGTATTCCATTGCTGTAACAAATCACATCCCCAAAAATTCACTGTTATATTAGCCACATATGGCTTTAATATTCCTCTGTTCTTCTGTCCCTATGCATTTGACCCATCTCATGCTCTGCTTTTCCTGAGATAAAGTTCTGATCCCTAAAAACTGAACATTTACATCCTGAAGAGGCCAATTTGGATGCCAAGGCTCTGATGAAATTATTGTTACATTGTTACATGTGTCTACCAGACCCTCAATGACAATGTCATTTATTCACATTTTTAATTTTGGTCTTTGTTCATTTATAGGAGTTTGACAAAATATTCACTTTTTGATTTTTCATGAATGTTTTGTTCTCTCTTCTTAGCTGTTCTATTATCCAGAGTAGTATGATTTCTTAAAATAGGCATTAGGTTCTTTAATTGCTCTGGGAAGTCATTTCCTCTACCATGGCAGAAAACAACTGAATCAGATTTGGCATAGAAAACAAATTTGGCATAGGGGCTGTGAGAGGCCGCTCATGGAGCTTCCCAATGGCAAAGGAGTACCTTGAATATCCCTTGTTGATCTACATTCATTAGTCCAATGTCTGCCTTTGCCACACCTTCTGCATAATCCAGAAGAGAGGGGTGTTCTGTTTGGATTATGTTTAGGGAAAAAAAACATTGTTTGTAGGAATACTCTGTTTATAATCCCTTTTAAGGTGATTTTTTTTTACCACAATTGAAACATTTGACAATTTGATTTTTCTTCAAATCTCTAGAAATCACCTCTCCTAACTATGTACCATCATGGTCATGAGATTCAATATTAATTTTCTCTCGGCTCCATTCCTCCAAAAGTACTGACCTTGCCTTTAATGGCCTGATTATCCTTTTGCATTGAGAATTAGCATTTTCAAAAGCCAGAGATACAATTATTATTTGTCTAGCTTCTGAATTTTGTGTCATTCTATTTACCACTGAAGTCAATCTTTGTAAGAAATCTGTAAACACTTCCTTTGGGTCTTATATAACTTTAGTAAATGAGTCCTTCTCTACTCCCTGCCTGAAGCCATCAGCTGTGAAGAGCTACACTTCAGCATCTTTATCACAATTTTTAAGAATTCTTTTCAATAATTTCCTATCTGGACTGTTGGTATTTTTGCTTGTTTTGTTTTTCTTTTGTAGGGGGTAGGTGTCATAGAAGCCATCTATGTCTCCTGTTCTCAGAGATGAGTCTGCAGTCATGGATACCACTGCAAAAGAAGCTTCCTTGCCCACAGCAGCAGGTGACTGCATGGATCGTGGACTTCCACCTGGCTTCTGGCAGCAGCAGGGAACGCGGACATTGACATGGTTTCCAGTGGCAGCTGAGATCGCAGACATCAATACGTCCTCCAGTGGCAGCATGAACCATGCACATCAATATGGTCTCCATCATGGTCTCCATCAATGAGCATCGGCATGGCCTCTGGCTACAGCATGGACCACGGAAGTCTTTCAAAGAGACTTAATCCAGTGAACCATTCTTCATCTCGAGTATCCTGTTGCTGCACAGAGGCAATGTGTCCAGCAATACGTGCATGAGCTCCAGGTTGCTGTACACCACCCTGCCTTCAACACCAGCTGCCCAGCGAACACCAGGTATGACCACAGTGTTTCCCATTTATTTCATGTTAAAGCATACAGTCATTCATCATCCAGTGAAGTCAGGACAGGAATTGATACAAAGGCCATGGAGGAGCGCTGTTTGCTGGGCCCCTTACCACGCTCTCAGCCCGCTCTCTTATCTGATCATGGTGGTTTATCACAGCAGTGAAAAACCCTAACTAGCAGCTTGACTGTGAGCCTAGCCTTTTAGGGCTGAGCACACGCCTTTAATTCCAGCACTTGGGAGGCAGAGGCAGGTGGATCTCTGGGTTGGAGGTCAGCCTTATCTACAGAGTGAGTTGCAGGATGGGCTCCAAAGCTACACAGGGAAACCCTGTCTTGAGAAAGAAAAAAAAAAGACAGCTTGGCAATTTGCTCTCTGTCCTCTCCGCATCACCTCTCAGTTCTCTCATTTTAGGTCAGTCTTTTCTCCTTCATTTGTTTAACCCAAATTGTTAGGCTCCTCAGAAAACAGTGAGGTTTATGCAGGGAAGCTTCTGTGGACTTGGTAGAGGTCAAAAGACAAGGACATCTCTCTAAGAACTTCCTTGAAAACTGGTTCCCTTTTCTTTTGCATGAACTTCAAAAGCTGTTTTTTCCTCTTCATCCCCCTCCTCACAGCTTCCTTCTCTCCTATATAAATATTTTCCATTAGTTCAAGTCTAGGAAGGTCTCAACTTCCAAGAGTCCATCTTTATTCAGAACTTGTCCACTAATTGACACCATTTCTTTCTGACCATCCCAGAAGGCTTTCTGTCTTACATTTTGACTCTCTCTTTTCCTGCTCTCTATTTATCATGAACAAGCAAGCTGATGTTTGGTCACTGAAGCATTCTGTATTGAATGCAGATCTGAAGCTCAGAAAGAGGACATGGGTTTAGGGAAAGAACGAGTCAGTAGGGCTCCTTTAAACACAGGAAAAAGATGAAGTCAGAAGACCACTTTCAGATCAGACGGGCTACCTACCGAGAGAGCTAAGGGCTTCTCTCAATGCATGCAGCATAGGGACCCAAAGCCAGGAGCTTCATGTCTGAGAAGTCCAGGAGGTGAGGAAAAGCTCTCTGAACCTGAAGAATGGGAAGCAGTTAGGAAAGTCACATGAGGATGGAAACTAAGACTGCTGTCTTAGTTAGGGTTTCTATTGCTGTGATGAAAGACCATGACCAAAAAGCAAGTTGGGGAGGAAAGGGTTTAGTGGCTTATACTTCCACTATTGGAAGAAGTCAGAACAGGAACTCAAGCATGGCAGGAACCTGGAGGCAGGAACTGGTGCAGAAGCCATGGAAGAGGAAGAGAGCTGCTTACTGACTTGGCTTGCTCAGTCTGCTTTCTTACAGAATCCAGGACCATAAGCTCAGGGATGACATCAATCACAATGGACTTCCCCCACTGATCACTAATTGAGAAAATGCCTTACAGCTGTATCTCATGGAGGCATTTTCTCAACTGAGACTACTTCCTCTCTGATGACTATAGCTTGTGTCAAGTTGACGTACAATTCCACCCAGTACACCTGCCATCCGTGGCTGTATAGCATTATTGTGCCAGAAGAAATAGGGCAGAGCTGGGCACCATAACAGCATAGTGTAGCAGAGCCCAGCACCCAAAAGAAGAGGAGTCAGAATAGGAAAGCCACAAAATTATGTGCCACAGACAACAGGGATTGGGTAAGTACGCTTTCTAGAAGAGAAGAGAGAACCAAAACATCTTCCTGTGTGTAAGTGAGTGTGTGCGTGTGTGTGTGTGTGCGTGTAATGTTGAAGATTGAACCCAGGACAGCCTTCAAGTGAGACAAGGGCCCTGACACTGAGCTACACCTCTCCTGAAGGACATATTTGAACTTTACATTTTGAGAGTTGTGTGTAATCCTAACACTTAGAAGGAAGAGATATAAAGATCAGTAATCCAAGGTCATCCTCAATCATATAGCAAGTTGAAGGCATCCTTGGTGACATGAGGCCCTGTCTTAATGCCCTCCACCCCTCTTGAGTATGGAACATGTCATGTGTTGTCCGAGAAGTATAAAGACTGCTCCTTAGAAAGTCCCTCTTGAATTGGTTCTCCTGTCTCCTAAATCACAGCATTTCCTTAGATCTCATTGAAACAAATACAACCAGTAGCATGGTTAGCTTCAGTCATCAACTTTGACACACTTGAGAAGGGGGGACTTCAACTGAGGAATTAGAATCTGGTGCAGACCAGATTGACCTGTGGGGCATCCTCTTAAATGCAATTATTAGTTGGTATAGGAGGACCCAGTTCACTATGGGTAGTTCCAGCTCCAGTCAGGTGGGCCAGGCTGCATAAGAAAAGCAGATGAGCAGAAGCCAAAGAGCAAGCAAGTCAGTAAGCAGCATTCTCCCGTGGTCTCTGCTTCCATTTCTGCATCTAATTCCTCCCTTGAGTTCCTCCCTGACCCCAGGGATGGAGTATGACTGGGGCTTGTACAACCAAATGAACTCTTTCTTCCCCAAGTTTCTTTTGGCAATGGTGTTATCACAGCAACAGAAAGCAAACCAGAACAGCAAGGAATTCTCCTCTTTCTCCAGATACATTCAAGGACCACACCACACAGTGATCTGTAATGTAAAATTTTGTTCACTCTTGACTGTTCTACATATTGCTGGTTTCTTTATTCTTGTTGTCATAAACCTGTTCTTTATATATTCTCTCTCACCAGATATCAAGTCTCAGAGGACAGATGCTATGACTTATTCTATTTTTCAAGGGAAAGGTACTCAGTTTCTTTTTAATCCATTAATTGGAGAAGGAAATGGAAAAGAAAAAGAGTCCTTGTTGAATAAACCACTTACTATCAGAAAGAGCAAATGCTTCATCTGGCCTATTCCTTTCAATATTTCACTTTAAATCATGCTATTTTTCCAAGAATCAGAGAACTAGAGAAAATACAATCCCCAGGGATCCACTCCACCCCCTCATCCAACACCCTTCAACGAGTACCAACAGTTGGACATCTTGACTCTTATCCTTTCCCGCCACCCGTCCATCTGCAGAAACAGGGCTGGATGTTTTCAAACACATTCAAGACATCGGGTTGTTTCCTCTGCAAATGCCAAAGGACTCATCGACAAATAAGGCTTTTCTTTAATTGCCTAACCACATGCCAACAACGTTAACAGGAGGTCTTTAATAGCATCTAAGGCCAGGCCACACTCCCATTGCCTCCATTTCTCAAGCATGCCTTTATACAGTTGATGCTGTGGGTTCAGGGCCATGCACAGCCCACAAGGGTTTTTTGGTCCTTATGTGCCCATTGGCCCTCTTCTGCCCCATTCTGTCCCAGCTCCCTTTCTGCTCCAAATCTTTTCTGTGTTATGGAATATTTGTACACTGCGTGAAGATATATTTTCTGTAATTGGTGTAATAAAAAAAAACTGATGGCCAATAGCTCAGCAGGAGGTATAGGCAGGATTTCTGCGGAGAAAAAGGAAGAGGAGAAGAAGCCAGGAGACAGGAAGAGAAAACAGGAGGTACAAGAGGAAGGAGAGGTAAAGCTCTGTGAGAGGATGTAGATTAATATAAATGGGTTCATTTAAGTTAGAAGAGCTAGTCGGGAATAAGCCCAAGCTAAAGGCCAAGCTTTCCTAATTAATACGTCTCTGTCATTACTTGGGCTGGTGAGACAGAAAAGAATTCATTACATTTCTGCCATTGCTTTGTTAGAGAAAATAGTCCATGAGTCTAAATTCTGATGCATCTGATTGGTTCCTTGCAACATATTCTCACACACACACACATTTCTCTGGATGCTGGCATAATATGTATTTGAGGAAATTTTTGACTGCTCTGGAGAGTCCCTTATAAAGACAAGGTGAAGACCGTATTAGACAACCATGCTGGAAATTGGGACTCCCTGAACTATGGCATCTAGGGGTAGGTCAAAGGCTTTGTGGTAGCTAGCTTTATGTCAACTTGATGCAAGCTCGAGTTATCTGAAAGGAGGGATCCTCAGTTGAGAAGATCCCTCCAGAGGGCATTTTCTTATAGTAATTGATGGGGGAAGGCCCAGCCCATGGTGGGTGGAGCCATCCCTGGATTGTTGGTCCCAGGTTCTATAAGAAAGCAGGCTGAACAAGCCAGGGAAAGCAAGCCAGTAAGCAGCACCCCTCCACGGCCTCTGCATCAGCTCCTGCCTCCAGGTTCCTGCCCTGTTTGAGTTCCTGTCCTAACTTTCTTCAATGATGGACAATGATGCGGAACTATAAATAAACCCTTTCCTACCCAACTTGCTTTTGGTTATAATATTTCATCACATCAATATGAACTCTTAAACAGGCTGTAAGGACAGAGGAATGGGCTACTCCAGAAAGGAAGCAGTGATCGGCAAGGCTTGTTGATCAATTAAAAAAGATTGTGCTTCTTTCTGCTCTGTTTAGGGGGGAAAAATGGGCCTTACTATGCAAACACACACACAAAACTGCTTTCTCCTAGAGAAACATCTGATGTTTACATTCTACTCACAATTGTCATTTATGGCAAGTTTTAAAGGGGCATGCACAGTTGTAGTGTTATTGTTCTTGTTAAAGTTTATTGCTGTGGCTTTGAAACATAAACAAAAATAATTCCTTAAGTAGTTGGCAATTGGAATTATCCTCCTGGGAACAGGTTTTACTGCTATGGATACTGTAAAGCACAAAGATAATAAATTTAAATTGCAGTATTAGTATTGGGAATAAATTTTATTGCTTTGGCAGAAACACAAAGAGGCAGGATTCATAACTCTTGTGAGGTTTTTCCAGCAGTAGGTTTACATCGAATGGCCCTGGGTCCGAGGCAGGGAGAAGAGCAAAAGTTACTGGTGTCGCAGGGCATACGTCCAGGTGAAAATGGACACAGGAGAAGCAGCATTCTCATTGGAGGCTGTGGGGTGATGGAGAAACGCACCTCACCGTCAGAGGATAGACTAAGTAGGTGCAGGTGGCCAATCGGCATGGACGAGGGTCTTCGGAGTTGCTGTGTATTGCATGAACTTTCTCTCAGAAGATGTAAACAAACAGCTGCTCACTCCAGATAGAGTGTCAAGGCCAGGCCAAAGGAATGATTCCACCAGCATCCAGTTTAGTTAGCCAATAAATATCTTGAGCTTACTTACAGAGAATAGGTAAAGACTTAATTATTGGATGGAGTACGGTCACACAGCAGCTGTGTGATAGAAAAGTCTCCCTGTAGCCTGGATGGTTGTGTTCAAGAAGAACACCCCCTTCCGCTAACCTTACAGCATCTAGCCCCTCTAAGGACCATATGCAGAGAGGTATAATTACATCAAGCTAGTAGGAAGCCATGGGGTGAAGTGGCTGAATTCTCTCGTGAGGACCCTCCCTACTCCTTGCTTCTAAGAGGAAACACTCTCAGGCCCCATCTTAAGGCCCTCTTCTACATGGTTACCCCTGCTCTGATGAAGATGGTAGTAGTTGTCACACATGGGTGGAAGAGCAGTCCACAGCACTGTGACCCTCATTATCACTGGGATGTCTCATGGCCAGCTACTAGTTCCCCCCATGGCTCTACATGACCCTCATTTAGTTCCATTTGCTGAATAGATTAAAGGTTACTTAAGTTTGGGTGTCTGATGTGGCTTGAATGCATTGGAAAGTTTGTCTCCCATGTGACAGGGTTGGAAGGTGGAGCCCTAAGTGTGCACGCGCACACGTGTGTGTGGGGGGGTGTTCATGAACAGATTGATGTTACTTTATCAAAAGCCTAGGCTCCTTCTCCTTCTTGTCCACAGGATGATTTCTACCATATGGTAATGTTCCAAGAAAGCCCCCGCCAGGTTCTGTCCCCACCTTGACCTTGACTTTCCTAACTTTCGGAACCACGAACCAACAGTATTACTGTAAACTGCCAGTTTGTGATACTCTGTGAGAACAACATGAAACAGAAGGTGCTGTGTGGGCTTTGCTGTGTGAATATTCCCTGCAGCTGCCTAGGCCCATCTCTGGGAAGGGATGGCGCTGTACCCAGCTGGAAACCTGGGTGTTGTCTTTGACTCTCCTCTCTCTCTCATTACCCACATACTCCACACTCCCCAACAGTGCCGGGGCTGACCCACAAGCTCTCAGATGGAGCACCTCAGACCTCGACATTCTCTCTCTCTCTCTCTCTGTCTCTCTGTGTGTCTCTCTCTGTTTCTGTCTCTCTCTCTCTTGAGACAGTCTCACTGTGTAGCGCTGGCTGGCTGGCTGGCTGTAGCCCAGGCTGGCCTCGAGCTCACAGAGATCCAACTGCCTCTACCTCCCGAGTGCTGGGATTAAAGGTGTACACCAGGTTGACTTTGATTTTCCCTTCCTGGCACTTCCGTCAGCCTCCTTCCATCACAGATGCTGAGAATAGTAATGACCTCTGTTGCTGTGTATGAACAACACAGCAGGCCATGATAAGTATCTGGACTCTGAGCTTCATCTGACCTTCGCAACGTGCTTTGGAACTCCTGCTCCCTCCCTCACTGTTTCTCTTTGGAAACTGAAGTTTAAATATTAAGAGATAAAATGTGCTTTTGAAAACCACTTTTGGGCACACAGAGAACAAATCTCAGAGCCTCCCATGTTCTTCCTAATGTTGTTTTTTCTTCTCTTTCTTCCTTCACTCAACCAATGAACTCTTGAGATGAAACACAAGAGCACATCCAGTGTTTCCAGACTGCACCATTCTCTGGTCCAAGCACTACAGCTAAACTCACAGAGAAGCAGGTAGCTCCCAGAAAGCTGTTTGCTCTTGTAATTTCTCTGATCTAAACACAGCCTGTTTCTTTTCATTGTCTAACCTCTATTTATTCTTCAAGACTGACTTTGGCTATCTCTATCAGAAATTCTACCCTTGAACACTTCCAAAAACCCACAAATACAGGGCATATACCACAGACATGTGAGCACAGAAACCCATTCATTCAACACACCAAGGGACCTCCTCCTCGGGCTTCCACTGTCCCTGTATCAGACTCCCTACCTGCTAATTGTAACCATCTACCGCGGTTCAGATTCTCCTCTGGATAGGAAGTTCGAGGACAGGGATCCCCTCTTCCGTCTGTGAACTGGAATCTAGTGCCTGAATCTTGGCACAATGATCTCTTGGTGACAGCTTACTGACGGCATGCCTGAGTGAAGTGAATACATGCTACAAAGCACAGTAAACACAGCAACTGTTAGAACCATAAGATATAAATCTTTTGAGTCTGGAGACTGTATCAGGCCATGACTTTTATTCAATGTGATGAGTCTTATCTATGTCCTATTTACATGTTTTGCTTTCAATTGACTAGCACTCCCCACCTGTTCCCACTGTAACACCCAGAACAGTACCTCGACTCATGGGAGGATATAACTGGTGGAGAATCAGTAACTCCTCCCATTGCTCTTCAGCAAATGCTTGAGAAACGGTGCCCTGGCAACTGCAGAACCATCACTGATGGTGCTGTGTCCAGGTTCCAGCAAACTCGGAGTAGCTCAAGTAGTAAAGAAATCAAGTTCGGTAAGTTTGGATTCTCTCTAGGACCAGAGTCGGCTTAACTTCTGAGAGCTTTTCTGTTGGAAGGAAAACTCCTAAATTCTCAAGTTATGTGAAGTGCCTTTCTTTGCGAATGGTCCCCACTGAGGTCATAAACTCACAGAGCCAGAGGATGGAATTCACACACATGGAGAGGCTGACATAAACCAGGCCCTGACCCTAACCGTGCAAGACTGGTTCCTGCCTCTGTTTCTGTCTCCATAGCAACAGCCATCCGATCAGCAAAAAATAAGTTCAAGTTCACTTCGCATTCCCTTCTTCTGACTTGGAGATAAACCATCAAGATCTTGCTAATTAGAGACGTCGGACCCGAGGCTCAAACTTGGGATGCTTTCGAAGCGAAACGTTGCTAAGTGGGACTGGTGTGGCAATTCTGGACTCACTCTAGCCTGCTCATCAGACAGCATTCATCCTCGTCCGGTGTGAGGTCTTCTCGACCCCTGAACCAGACTCATCTTCCAAGTGATTTACAGCAGTCAGGTAACCTTTACGACTGCACTCGTTGCCGGGTATTCACAATGACCCCTAGCAAGCTGAGATGACTACCTTCCATAATGCCTGTTTTTATTACATTAGTCAGGACAGATGAAATCAAAAGGACCACTTTCAACAAAAATGTCCTGTGCCGGCAGTTCAATACTCTTTCTGCAGGCCCTGGTGATTGCCCTTATTGTGAGCGGCAGAAAGGACTGCTCAGCTCCCTGCCAGCTTGACAAGGCTGAGCTCACACCAGCAGGCTGCTTTCCTGGGAATTTTTTTTTCACAGCAGCCCTCTAATTCCACCAAACCCACTAGATTAACAAAAACCTGAAAGCAAAATAGCTCAAAATGATATCCCTGCATGAGTGACTGTTACTCTTTGCGACCCGCAATTACATAGGTTCGATCTAGATGCCCCAAAGCATGATTTCATTAATTCAAGCCATTTAGGGACCAATAAATATTTTCTCTTTTGTCGTTTTCTGTTATTATTCATTGTCAGCGAAGAATGATAAAGCAGACAAAGGCTACCCAAACAATTGATGTGTGAGGCCAACTGCACAGTCAAAGCAACAAGAAAAGGAGGGACAGGCAGACACAGGGATGGGAGGAGAAGGGACAAAGTCAGATTGTACAAAAGAGGAAGAAAGATCAAAGAAAGAACCGGTGGCCATAAAGGTGAGGCTCTCGGGGTAGCATATGGAGGTGCCTGTCGCCTGTGACTAGTCCTGGGTACCCCTAAGGCACCTGCTGAGTCTGTGGGCACAGAGACCAGATACTCAAAGCTGTTTGAAATCCAACAGCTCTCCAGGGCAACCCTTTCAAAGATATTTCCTCCCATGACAAGAGCCCCTGGGCCACCACTGATGTCACCTGTGTAGCTAATTGGCCTTGTAAGATAGGGGGAAAGTGATCCTAGCATTCCTAATTGGTCTAAAATGTTCCTTTTGAACATAACAATTCAGGTTGGAGAAAGGCATTTGGGCAAGGGTGCCTGTGAGCCAGCGTGTACTGGTGGGCACCTGTGGCGGAAGAGGCAAGGAGCTGAGTGTTTCCATGCAGAACTATGTGATAGATAGGACAAGGGCTTTGAAAGTAGGGGCCTGGATTCCAGGTGCAGCCCTGCCCCTGCCTGGGTGACGGACTCCCACACACTGCCATTTATTCATCTCTAGGGGAAAACAAAACAGCACCCCTGTCCAAGAGTCTCTGGGAGCGGCAGGGATCAGGTCATATGCTCAGCATGTGGCTTGGCCCTTATAGGACCTAAAATGAAAGCCATAGCGTTACTTAAAAATTTGAATAGCGCTAGATGAAAGTAGAGAAAGCCTTTAAGGTTTTAACTCCGTTAACAACTACAGGGGATGAAGGGCCAGATCAGAGGGAGACACAGATCCTGGGATGGAAAACTCTCCAGGTAAGAAAAGGGTTGACTCAGGATTTATCACACCACGTTTTCCTTCTGGGAGAAGGGTAGGAGGGGTTCTGGACATGCTGGGAAGAGGCTGGGGCACCCCCAAGGCTGGAACTACAGCCAACAGAAGTGTCAGAACACAGCTTTAACTAAAAATCTTCTTTCCAGAAAGGAAAACCTCTTTGGAACACATCTTTCTAAGCCTCTGGAGAAGGGTGAGCAGCCCTCCATGGAAAGCCAGGAGAGGTCACAGGGCCTCCTCCTGTGATCTAAGCTGAACTGGGACTCCTGAGCTGAGCTTTGCAGTGGCATAGGTTGCCTATGTTGGCACAGCTACTTAACAGACAACAGAAGAGTTTTCTGGATTCCTTGCCTTTCGGAGACTGCCTTGAAGCACCAAGTCCCGTGAGCCTTGGTCCTCTTGCTTCTTTCTACTTCAATCCATTTCCAAACCCCACTGCTGCAGGCAATCTCTACATCCTTCTGATGGGGAAAGAATCCCTCTTTGGCAAGTGGCCCAAGACAAGGTGGTTTTCCGATGCATCAAGGCTGGCTGTGTGGCTTCCTGGCTTACCTCTATGCAGAGGTGGGAAACCAGCTGCACCCCGAAAATAATACCCCTGCAAAAACAATGCTCTGCCCAGACAAGTTAAAGCAAAGTCTGCCTCAAATGTTGGCACACATGTGACATATTAATTAAAACAACGTGCATGATAAATAACATGGAGATCCAAAGCACAGAACGCCTTTAAATCCACAGTTGGTAATTATGCCTGCGGCTGCTAAATCACTCTTAGAACGCCAATGCAGCTTATATGACAAAAATAGTCTCTGGGCCATGACCTTCAGAGGTCATCTGGAGTCACACCCCCCTTCTTGTAAGCTGAACAATGCCTGAGTGCGTGAAGAAGAGCATTCACCTAGTGTTCAAGTCCTGAGGGGAGGCATTCTTTAGGAGACCTCAACGGTTTAATTTAATGATTATTTGAGGTCCAGCTTGCATTCTTTCAGCTTGGCCCCGAGAGCAAAGGGCTAGGGGAGAGGGAAATTAGGCGCATGTCTTCAGAGGGTAGCGGCTAGCTTTTGGTGAATGCATGCTGCAGATGTCATGGCCTTCTGTGTGGCTCACTTCACCTGTAAGTTAAAAGCTTATCAGCATTTGGTTAATGTTGACTGGGACCACACTGGATCTCACTGCTAATACATTAGTGTCCTTATTCAGTATCAGGGACTGAGATAGGGCTGACAGATAATAAGAGTCCCTGGACAGTGTTTCCTTCTACTCACTGACCTAAAGATGCCCATCGGCTCTCAATTTCTAATTATTCACAAATTCTACCGAATTTGATATTTACTAGTCCAGTTAGTACCAAAAAGAACCTGGAAGAGAAGAGACTCCATTATCTTGCTTCCAAAATCATTTTCCATTTGTGGCTCAGTCAACATATCAGCAGCTCATTAAGTGTATTTAATTTCATTCTCTCCACATTAACCCATGTACCACACCAGTGACCACAACTTTGGTGTCCCAGCTCCTAAATTCTATTAGTGTTCAGAAAGGTTCTTGGTTTCCACATAATGTTCCATCAGTGCAGAGAAATTAATTAAATTAAAATTATTTTTATTGTGATTTAATTAGCTTGATTTAATTACTTTGTTCACTGACTGAGCACTGTGTGGTTACAGCCAGACCCTCGCTCTCGTTCGTGGCATGAATGTTCCCAGAGAATTACACATTTTCTCTGCTCAGCCATTGGAGCAGGCCAGCGGAGTTTGCCAGAAACTCACCATTTATCACAATCAGCATCATCACAAATTATAGGAAGCATCCAGCAATATGATAGCTTCTAAATGAAGTGTCTGAAAGCAGGTCACACTGCCATCCTCGCCTGTTAATCCGTCATATTTCATAGTCAAGCTGACACCCTGTCCAATTTGCCGTGCCTGCCTTATTGCTTGCTGCCTCGCCGAGGGGCTGCACCACAGAGCCCACGTCTGTCCCAGCTGCCGTCCTTGCTGATGCACTAACTGTCCACTGGCTCTCTGCAGACCTGGGCCCTTACTCTTGGTCTCCTGGCAAGCAGGAGTTTCTCCTTTCCTGAGCCTGAAGTTCACGACCTAAGAATGTTTCTCATCTTAAGAATGTAGGCCATAAACCACATAGCAGTCCCCATGACTCAGCAACCAGAGAACCTCAGAATACCTTACAGTTGTGTTGGAGTCACTGTGAAAGTCTTGGGACAGTTGCCCTCAGGACTATTTCCCCTCAGCGGTGAGGCTGAGACCCAGCAATGGATGACACTCTTGTCTCCGCCCTTCCTCCTGAAGCCGCGCCACCGTTCAGTGTGTTGATTGGAGCAGTGCCAGTCATTAGGCACCCTTATGTCTTTCAAAAATAAAATAATCTCTAACTTGCCTGTATTTGAAATGCATCGTTTCGGTTAATGTGCTCAGAGCAGTACTTCTTTGTGTTCTGGTAACTGCATTTTAATGTATTTGGCATGCTACATAATTCTGTGTGTTTTATTTTATGATTTAAAACCACTTTATCTGAACTGGGATCCTTTGGCTTTTCCAGACAGCTGAATGCTAGAGCACTGGCTTTAAAAAAAAATCTTTGAATCAGTTTCCTGTGGCTGCTATAACAAGTAGTTTAATCAAACAGCAGAGACTCATTCTGGCACAGCTCTGGAGGCCAGAAGATCAGTATCAGCATCGCTCTGCCCAAAGCAAAGCATCATCTCTCCAGGGGCCCCAGGAGAAAACAGTCCCCTCTCTCTTCTAGCCCCAAACCTTTGCTCATGTTTGCTCATGGCCTTTTCATCCCAACCTCTGCCTGCTTCTTCTCATGCCTTCCAGTTTCTCCCCATGTCACCTTCCTCTGCATCTCACTTACAAAGATGCTCTGTGTGTGTGTGCGTGTGTGTGCACATGTGTACATGCATGTATGTGTGCATGTGAAGGAGGAAGGCAGAACACAGGACTCTGTTCACTTCAGGCAATTGTTCTACCACTGAATTTATCCCCAGTCTATAATGGTACTTTATCTGATGTTTCCAGGGCTCATCAAAGAACAATTACCATATTACCATTTCAACTTGGTCACGTGCACGAAGACCTTTTGCCCAAGTACGACATGTACAGGTTCCAGGGATTAGAACGCATGTGGTTAGGCCTATGTTCAATTCTTTTTGCTGTTGTTGCTATTGTTGTAGTTGTTCATGGGGTATTAATATTTATTTATTATTAACTTATATTGATGCTCTGTGGATTTCACATCATGCATCCTAAGCCCACTTATCTCCTCATCTCTTCCCTTCTGCCCTCTGCCCACGCAACTGCCCCACAAAAACAAAAGTTAAAAGAAAAACCAAAAACCAAACCAAACAAAAAAAAAGAGAAGAATCTCATGGTGGAAGCTGCAGTGTGGCCCAGTGAGTCACACAGTTTACCCTTTAGTCCGTTCATCTTTACTTGGAAGCCTTCGTTGCTATGAGTCACTGGTCTGGTTTCAGGCCTCTGGCTTCTGCTACACTATTGATTATGGACTCTCTCTGCGCTCCCCTTGGATATCCTGTTGTCCTGTGTCGTGGAGATTCTGCAGTTTTGGATCGTCCCATTCACCTGCTCCAACAGTTCACAGATCTGGTGGATGTTGGGGTGGGCTAACTCATGACCTTGGTTTGCGATATTTATTTTGATAATTTCACATATGAATATTCTGTTTACTCTTACCCCACCCCTTTTTATCTTCCTCCCCATGTGCCTTCCCACCTCCTCCCTACAAGGTCTTTTCCATCCATGTCTCTTGTTTTGTGACCCACAGATATGAACCAGAAGAATCCATGTAGTTGCAGGTTTGAACTATCCACTGGAGCCTAGTGGGCTCGCCCTGAGCACACAACTGAAGACAATGAGTGCCTCACTGATCCATGATTGGCTATTGGCTGTGACAATCTCACGTGGGCCCAGCATAGGCAACTAACTACAGCTGCTATGAAATCGTGTTTGCAATGGCTGTGCAGTGCCCTAACCAGCACTTCAAACCTTGTCTACCTTTCCGCTTTTTTGTTCTTTCTGACTCCACTTCCCATGCTCCCTAAGCCTTAGAGGAAATATTATGAACATCCTGCTTAGGACCAAGAAATCAATGGTCTCACATCCTCAGCAACCATAAACAGCCATGCATCTCTGCATCCACCATTGTTCCCTGCTAGGAGAAACTTCTCGGATTTAGAATGAGAGTAGCATTTGTCTAGGTTGTACTATATTAGAATGCATGTTGGCACCATATCAATGTAGCTAAACAACAGCCATGAACTCCCCACTACGACCTAGGGCCTTCCTGGCTGTAGGTTTGGTTTTGCTTTGTTTACAGTGTTCACAGCAGTAATCTATGTTTAATCTTTATTGGCCATTCAGTTCTGACACTAGTAAACATCATGATGAAAGTAATATAAAATTATTTCAAAGGTATTAAAAAGCAGGTGTCAATAAAAGCAGACGCCCAAGGCAAAGTCATTATAGATAAGTGTTCCCTAACTTCTGTACGGGTCGCATCTCCTCCCTGAGTTGAAAGCATAGTGAGCTGGAAAAGCACTGATTCCCCCTTGCTGACTGTTGTCCCAACTTAGTGGCACAATGTGCTATGGATGTCATTGTCCTTGAAACCATGATCTGACTGAGAGATGAAGCTCTCTGCTACTGCCCGAAGTTGGAAGAAAGAAAGGTCCATACTATGGAATCTCTAGTCTGAAAGATGAGCAAAATTCAAAACTAGAATTCTATCAAATGGACATCCTTTTTCACTATAAGGTCAAATCCTTGTCACTGCACCGTAAGTTGAGGGCCATCTGTAATTAGCTGCGAGTCAATGCAAATGTCACAGAGATGGCAGAGTCTTTCCCAGCTCTCTTCACCACTGCCTAGACTAGGAAACAGGGCTGCTTCCTTGCTGCCTGATGATGGCAAAAGCACTCACTTTGCAAACCAGTCTGCCGGAGCTGGGCAGCAGTGGCCCTGGATACAGACTGGGCTTGGAGCTTGAGTCATGGTCCCTCCCTCCTCCTTTCCTTTCTTTCTCTCTTCCTCTTTTCCTCCCTTCTTCTCTTTCTCCCTTCTTCTCTTCCTCCATTCCTCTCCTCCCTCCTTTCTGCCTTCCTCCCTCACCCCCTCCTCCCTTCCTCCCTTTCTCCCTTCATCTTTTCCTCCCTCCTCCCTTCCTCCCCCTGCTCCTGCCCCTAAGATGCTGCATTTATGTCTTCTGGAACACTGAATGAGGAACTTGTGTTACTAATCAGAACTGAAATGGGCAGGGCTTATTTATTGGTTTGTTTTTATTTTCCAGTTAAATAGGACAAGAGGAAGTTAGTCTGACTTCAACAGGAGCTTGGCAGGCTACTGAGTGAGACAAAACTCTTCTACTCACATGTACCAGACCAGGGCCCACACCCAAAAAGAATAGCCTATTGTGGACACCAGGAAAGAAACACAGAAAGAGGGTGTAGTGACTCCCACCTGTAATCCCAGCATCTGGGAGCTGGAGACAGAAGGACCAGGAGTTTGAGGTCATTCTTAGCTGTATAGCCAGTTTGAGGCCAACCTGGGAGACATGATATTCTGTCAACTAAAAAGAGAGAAAAAAGGAAGGAAGAACAGACAGACAGACATGATTTGAAACTTGGCAGCCTGATAGTATAGTAAACTCTGACCTAGAAACCTGGCTTCCTGCCCTAAGTAACCCTGCCCTTCTGTGATGTTATTAAAAATGGATCTTTCTAAGTAACAACTTGTTCACCTAGGGAAGTATATATAGATGATAAAGCTAGAGATAAATATGTACTATACGTGTTCCTTAAACCAGACCTGTGTGTGAGCATGTGTTTGTGTGTGTGCATGTGTGTGTGTGTGTGTGTGTGTAGTCTAGTAAGGGGTATGGTTTAATAACCATGCATGTGGGGTAGGGCACAATAATCTGTTTTGGGGGAGTGGAGAGGAGATGACCAAAGACTTACCAGCTTGAACCTTGCCCAATATATTAGGCTGGTTATCCCATGAGCCCTAGGAAGCCGTAGGAATCTTCCTTTCTCTGCCTCCCCTGTGCTGAGATTAGAAGTGCGTGCTTTGCCAGGTACTGCAGGTGGCCCACACCTTTAATTCCAGCACTCAGGAGGCAAAGGTAGGAGAATCTCAGTGAGTTTGAAGCTACTTGGTCTAGACTGCAAGCTTCAGAATGGCCAGGGCTACAGAGACCCTGTCTCAAAAAACAAACAAAAGTGCATGCTACCACACCTGGGTTTTTATGTAGGTTCTGGGGGTCAGACCAGATTTATGTTGAGCTCAACCCAAACCCTCACACTTAAAGGGCCAGCACTTTACCAATTAAGTTGTCTCACCAGCCCAGGACTCACTTGTTTTTATCATTGGGTATATTGTCTGCCACAGAGAATCCTCCATGAATATGTATGTCAGGTTCAAAAAAGCTCTACCCTGCTCCAAATCCTGCTGCCCTTTCCCCTCTGCCAAAGAAGCCACTCCCTTATCACAGTCAGGTCCAAAAGAAAAGGGACAAATGACCACCTGTGAGGCCTGTTAGCACACCAAAGCCCACACCCGCTGACCTCAAGGCTCAGCAGTACGGGGTACAGAGTCCATGGTGGCATCCTGGCTCTTCTCAGTTCCTCTTGCCCTCTAAGGTAAGCGCCTCCAGTTCATGATCCTCAGAATCCCAGCTTCCATTCCCTTATAACACTGCTATTTCTCTTTCGTCTTCCACTCTTGATCCCGTTTCTTGATCTCCTTGGCCTGAACTCTTTGTCTTCCTCTCTCGCCCTCTGCCTCTCCTCTCACGACCTAGTCCAGTCTTCCAGCCCTGTTCCATCTACTACTGTCTCTCTTGGATGTGGATTCTTCCAGATGCCTCTGAGTGCACTCTCCCTCTGATCTACAACACAAACCTTCCCTTCAACATACATCTGTTACTGAATCCTCGGTTTGTACTGTTTGTTCACATAAATGTCTGTCTTGCCTGACTCACGCATTGAGCAGGTTTTTAAGGGTTGCCTCTACAGATAATTCTAAACCCCTCAACATTCATAAAAGGTGTCCATCAACACAGATGCTGCTGTTCTTCTCCCAAGTGTACCTCAAAGCCCATGGCTGCCATGTGAGGCTTTCATCTCTTTGTAAATTAGCCTCTGACAAAGCACATGTGCTTTTGAGAGGAGCAGAGTACATGCCCTGTTGAGAGTGACGCCTTTCAAACCTAGGTGTTTTGTATCAAGATAAACAGGACCTTAAATGTCACTATAGAAACTTCATTCAGCAACTGATGGAAACAGAGGCAGACACCCACAGCGGAGCACTGGGCTGAGTTCCCAAAGACCAGGTGAAGAGTGGGAGGAGTGAGAATATGAGCAAAGAGGTCAAGATCATGATGGGGACACTCACTGAAACAGCTCACCTGAGATAATGGGAGCTCACCAACTCCAGCCAGGACAGGGCAAGAACAGCAGAGGTTCAAACTAGACCCTCTGAATGTGAGTGACAGTTGTATGGTTGGGGCGGACTGCAGGGCCACTGGCAGTGGCACCAGGATTTATCCCTACTGCTTGTACTGACTTTT
>LOJH01024244.1:0-19190 GCA_001685095.1 Ellobius talpinus | reverse complement strand
GCTGAAAAAGGTACTGAGCCATGTGGCTAACATATACTAGAATAATGGACTAATGTAAGTTTTAAGAGTTAACAAGAAGCCTGAGCTAATGGGCCAATGAGTTTATAACTTATGGAGACCTCTGTGTAATTTTCTTTGGGACTTGCCAGCTGTGAGGTGGGACAGAAACCCCAACAAGCAGGGCCTAATGCTACAAACAGCACATTCTAAGCACTAAACAAGTGGGAACCAAGGCCCGAGGGATATCCCAATAGACTGAAGGAATAAGATGGGTCTCCTACAATATGGCCTTAGAGGGTGCCCACACAGAGCGCTCCAGGAGAACTGCCCCTTTCATTCACTCTGGGTCCCCAAGCATAATGATACATAGTGAAGTGACTCCCTTGCCATCTCAAATGCACCCCAGCCCAGAAGAGAACCACCCACATTTTCAAACACAGGATAAAACTATTATTCAGTAAGGAAAGAGAGACAGTTCTAGAGAACAGTGTTTTAGATACTCATACTACTCAAACTACTGAGAAAATTCAGCTAGATAGTTGGTAAACTACACCCAACCATCACTCCTTTCTGACTCTCCTACTGCTCCAGTTATAGTCCTAGAGGGACAAAGGGATGAACAGCAAGAGCACAACATGTGATTTTGTGTTCAGCCCTACAGCAGCCTTCCAATATACATACGATTTTAATCCATTGCCATACTGCCCAATTTGGGTGGACTCAGGAGTTCGTTTGGCCGACTTCCCAAACTGGATCACACTGGCAGCATCACCTCAAGTGGTAGATAAGAGAAATAAAAAGTTAGCATTTCTTTCCCAGACTTCTCAAAGCTAGAGATGTGAGTCATGTTGAATATAAGCAAGGCTCTGTGCCAACAAAACCTCTCTCAAAGGAAAGTCCGTCATGAGGCATAAGAAAGTAATCCTTGCCTAGTCCATCAATACCACCACAGTGCCCTGTGTTGTTACTAGAACATGGTAAACAGTTTCAGGGGAAGAAGTCTCAGTAGTGACGGCTCCAGGATGTTGTGCAAGCTGATAAACACATTGCCAAGAGACAGGTAATCTAACTAATTTCAGATTGACATTCCGTGTTGTCCAAACACCTCCTAAGTTAAGACAAGACCCGGCAAACACACAGTGTAATAAAGCCTGAGATGTTGCAACAGGCTTCTCATTCCCTAGGTGGATCTTCTAGCCACAACAGTGAGGTCACAGAAAAGCAACTTTGACAGTAAATTGTTATGTTCTGAAAAAGAAACAGTCACCATAACCACTTACTTGGATCCATTCCTGCTCCATCATCCAAAAAGCAAAGCATAAATCCTCCTCGAAGGTCATCCCGCCTCTCTGTAAAAGAAGCAGCTGCCATTACTGGGCTGTTACCACTTACAGGACGACAATCTGGGTACAGAAAGTGAACCAAAGTGAATCCGGGTATAAAAGGAAGGGTTAGTTCAAATCTAGTTTCTCCTAATAGTACTACTAAGCTAGTGTGAGTTAAACTTCAGGGCTCTTGAGGACATGAAGCTTCTCTAGTGCTTTCTAATTCACAACAAGGCTTCAGAGAATCTATTAGAAGAGACTAGTACTTAACATTCAAGATCACTGAATACGCATATCTTTTATATCTTTCTTTTTTATATATATCTATTTTTCTATATACCTTTTTATATATCAACATGATATACTATTACATTTGCCCAACATCATGGAGCCCAAGTCATTTAAGTAGTCTATTATGTATTATACCTTATCAACTGTTCAAACTCAATAGGGTACCTTCCTTTGTGATTTAAGTCTGAGGTAACATTCAATGATGCCACATGTAGTAATAAGCACAATGATGGCAGCTGCCGCACAAAGATTAATTACTATGCTTATATATTATCACCTCTAGACTAACTGCAGATTGTGAGCTATCTGTATATCTGTCATATCCCCTCCTAGATATGGGCCCTTGAAAAGCGAAATGACACAAGATGCAGCAAGAGGTTCTTAGTTCTGGGATAGACCTGCCTAGTCAGAATTAGAGACCTTTAGCAATAATATTCAGCACAGTTTTGGCATGGATTCCTAGCCAACAAGAAGGAAACACGACACAAGACTGTGGCCTCCATTCCAGTAAGTAGATGAAGAATTATCTTGGTAGCTATTTTATACGAGCACCATATGGTAACTCATAGCAAGTAGTAACAATAGAGTAAAGATTCTCAAATAAGGAAAAAGGCTATATTAATTTTCAAGGTGCCTTTTAATTCAGTGAAGACTATGTAAACAATGGGAAAACTAGTCTTGGAATCAGAATGTAGATATCAAACAGAAAAGGGAGTGAGGCAGAAACTGAAGCAGGAGACCCAAACAAACCATGTAAAGAACCACTAACATCAACCTCCCCAGTACAGATGTTGTTCATGGTCCACTGCTCAGCACAAGAATAAAAGTAACACATCTACTAAAAAAGAAGCTGTGTAAAATAATATAAAGTCAAGGCCCAAGGCTATTTGGGAGACTAGTTCCTAGAATCCAAGCTTCAGTTCACTTTGTACAATTATCTATCCTGACAAATCTGTTTTAAATGCTTTTTCCCCCTACAGGGTAAAACTAAGTGAGTCATGACTGCACTCTGCTAAATAAACAAACTAATGCAAATTAAAATACTATTTTAGATGGGCCATAAACCACAGGGACTTATAAGTATCTCTCAATGTTCAGGAGGCTGAACCGTCTTTACAAATGCTTCTTCAAAGGTCCAGAGTGAGGCTCTTCTAGAAGATCCTAGTAGATGAGAACATTTCTCCCTAAGGCAGCACTTCTTATCAAAATCTAGCTCATCCAAGTGAAATGTGACAAGCAGGAACAAGGGTTTTTTAAAGTATTAAAAGCTTCCCAAGTTCCCGTCTATAAGAAACAGTCAAACAGAGACTCACAATGGATAAGGTACAAAGCATGTGGCAGCACCATCCTAGCACCTGCCCAGAGACATTTGCTGTATAATGTCAGAAAATTATGAAGACTGTCTTGTGATCTAAAAACTGTTTTGAGCCAAATGCCACTTGAAAAGTTCCCAAGACCACTGAAATCCCTTGAATAAAACCCCAGAACTGACTTTCTAGGCCTGTGTTAGGGTAAAGGAGTCAGGCTATTTCAACAGTTATCACTTCAATTGTGGGTTCAAGTTCTCCTAGTTCAAGGATTTATCTCAAAGCTTCTTTTTTTGTTTGGCTTTTTGTTTTTGTTTTATGGGACTACAGAGATGACTCAGTGGTTAAGAGCATATACTCTTTTTGCAGAAGACCCAAGTTCAGTCACCAGGAACCATACTGAGTTGCCCAAAACCACCTGTAACTTCAATTCTAGAGGATCTAATGCTTAATGCTCTCTTCTTGACTCCATGTATACTCCCACATGTGGCATATGTGTGCGTGCACACGCGCACAGAGAGAGAGAGAGAGAAATATTTTTAAAGTAAGTTTCTTCATTCAGTTTACAGTACTGTAAAACCCTAAGAGTCCAGGTTGGCCTTGAACTCCCCAAATAGTCAAGATGATTAAACTGATCCTCCTGCCTCTACCTCCTGATGATAAGGATTAACAGCAAGTGCTACAATACCCAGTTTCTTACTGTCTTGACTGTTTATCTGTCTGTAACCATTTGTAATGTGCCATTTCTTTAATTAGATATTAGGTTCTGAGAGCAAAGGCCTCATCTCATCCTCTGAACTTTCCCCAAAACAAATAGAAAGCATACTGAGCGCTCCATTTATAATCTAACTTTCTTAAATTTCCTTGCTAAAATTTACCCAATGAAGACGGTAGAAGGGAATAAAGATGATCTTTTCTTTATAACTTCTTAGAAAGTTATAAAGTTATATCCACTATGAGGATATGTTCCTTCAACATCACTTGAAGTAGAGGCTCATGTTTCTTTATCTTCTGGGTAATGTGATTAGTCAGTTTCTTTGAGAGGGAGGTAACTGCCAGCACTCCTGCATGCACACTCAGCTATGGTTTGGAAAGGTGGCACCATCTAGGAGATTTAGCAATCATCATCTTCAAGTCTTACAATACTACTTTTTCCTGTTATTTTCCTCTAAGACTAGAAAGTTACATAGTGTGTCTGTCTAAAACCCCCAAAACAACAAACAACAACAAAAAATCCAAAGTATTTCTACCACTTTGGCAGACTTTTCTATAGGCAGCTTTCAGAATTTTGGTGAATAGCTGATATGCAGACATTATAAATATTTTCTTTTTTCTACAAAATAATTTACTCTAAGTCCTTTGTCTTATCTAGAGAATCTTCCTAACAATACAACACTAAAGGTTCTGTGTTTATTCCCACTTATCAAATGATTCCATGAAGAGGGTTATCTAGTAACTGTATATTCCACATAAACAGACTTTCAAAACTGTATATTCCACATAAACTTTTTTTGAGCATGTGCTCAAAATATGACCGAAATCTTTCAGATTTAGAAAAGAATGTCAATAAAATATATCACATTAACCAAATTGGGTTTAAGAATTGTCTTCTATTCCCTTGTTCAAGTTTTTAGGATCAAAATGATCAAAAAGGTGTTGCTATAAATATTGAATGGGCAGAAAACAAATAAAAAGCCAATTGACAATAACTAAAAACTCTTTCACTGTCACCATAACTCTAGGATAAAGATGATCTTACAATATAAAAGTAAAACCAACTGAGCAAAACAGTAGAGGATGTCACAGCATCCAGTTTTAAGCCTAACATTTCAAAAAGATGTTTTATAATGGCTATTGTCAACTTGACTACATCAGGAATTAACTGGAATCCAGAAATGGAGGGCAGATCTGTGAGAGATTTTCTGCTTGGTTTGAAGTGGGTAGATTCACTTCTTATCTGGACCTTTGAGGAAGGAAGACACATGCCTTGATCTGGCAGGAAGATACACCTTTAATCTGAGCCACACCTTCTGCTCATGGGACATGGAAGAAGGAAGCTCTCTACATCATAGCCTGCTTGTCCCCACCTTGCTAGCCCATCCATTCCTTCACTGGCAATGGAGCCTACCTCATTGGGATTCCAGCATGTACTGAAGACTAGCTGAGACATCCAGCCTTGTGCACTGAGAAACTACTGAATTCTTGGACAGTCAGCAATTGTTAGATTAGCTGGACTGAAGCCTGTAAGTCCCTTTCTATATGTAGAGATTCATTTCATAAATTCTGTTACTCTAGAGAACCCTAATACAAATTTTAGTACCAAATTGGGCTCCAGAACAACAAAAGTATAAGGATGAATCTTTTAAGTATCTGTAACAGGCTTTTCAATTTGCCAACACCTACAGTTACTGAAGCCTCTCCAATTATCCCTTCTCCTGGGAGTTCAAAGAATACTGAAAGCCCATGGTGTGAACCATATAGTGAGATAAATGCTTTAGATTATCCTGGTTCACCAATTGTGAGTGGGAAAGAATTTGGAGACTCTGTATGTGAAACTTTAGACAGTTTGGAGAAAAATAAGGAAAATGATCATGCTGGCTGGTTGCTTAATTTATCTCTGGATGAATTGACAAAGGATAGGGATGAGCTCTGTGACAAAATCAATCAACTTCTAGTATCTCAAAATTTTAGTGATAAAACTGACCAGTTCTAGATGCACAAAAACAGTCTAAAGGGTTCTAATCTTCTGTCCAGCAGCCACAGAGCTCAAGTTGTAGAAAATCAAGCTAAAGCCCTCATTATAAGGTTGGCTGAATTACAGAGAAAACTCAAGTCCCAATCTCAGATGGTATCCACAGTTAAAGGAAGGGCATTAGTTGGTGGAAACTGGGATCCTATAATTTGGAGTAGAGATGTATGGGAGGAACCTACTGAAGCTGAGAACTTTGAATTCTCAGATTCTCAAGGGTTTTTTTTGCCCCCCTCACCTCAGGAAGTAGTACCACCCTTGAAATACTGTCTATTTCACCTTTGACCAAGGAAACTAATCCTTCATTGTCTGCTAAACCAACAGTGACTTCCTCTGAAGGAGAAATGGCCAGATGTGCGATTGTTTACTGATTCATTGGCTTAGGGTCAATGGATTGGCTAGATGGTCAGGGACTTGGAAAGAATCATGGAAATAGGTGAGAAAGACTTAGGAGGAGGATGTATGTGCATAGATCTCTCCAAATGGGCAAAGGATGTGAAGATACTTGTGTCCCACGTAAATGCTCATCAAAAAGTGACTTCTGCTGAGAAGCTCAATAATCAAGTAGATAGGATGACCCGTTCTGTGGACAGTAGCCTCTTTCCTCAGCCATTCCTGTCATTTTCCAATGGGGTCCATGAACAAAGCGGCCATGGTGGCAGTGATAGAGGTTATACATGGGCTCAACAGCATGGACCGCAACTCACCAAGTGACTTGGTTACAGCTACTGCTTGCTAAGAGCCAGATACAACAACAGCAGAGACAAACACTGAGCCCCAGATATAGAACCATTCCCCAGGGTGACCAGAACACTTGGTGACACACTGACTACATTGGACCATTTCCTCCATGGAAAGAACAACACTTTGTCCTTACTAGAGCAGACGCTTATTCTGGTTATGGATTTGCCTTTTCTGCCTTTCCTCCTCCAGGAAAAGAACCAAGACCTGCTGAGGTGCTTGCAAGGGTGGAGGAAATACAGCTAAGGCCACATGACGAGTAACAGAAACAAGGATCATAGTTGACATGAGTATTGCATTTTGTTAATAATGTGTTTATGCAGGTATTTGTGTTTTCTTTCAATTTCCTTCTCGTGATATAAGTTTGAGATACTAAAAGAATACCCCCAAGGGACACTGTCACCTATTCCAAATTTATAATGCATTGTGGTTATACAATGGATAGTTTTACATGATTATGACCTGGTTAAATATATGTGTTTCTAATTATATGTGGGATAATTACATTATATTTAGGCATTATTATGACCTGGTTATTGTCTTCATTTAGAAATAATTACAACATAAAGAGATATGAGTGTAGTGAAGTTGATAAGGAGTGGACTTGTGATGACTATTCTCGGTTGTCAACTTGACTACATCTGGAATTAACTGGAATCTAGAAATGGAGGGTACACTTGTGAGAGATTTTCTGCTTGATTTAAAGTGGGTGGATTCACTTCTTATCTGGATCTTTGAGGAAGGAAGACATATGCCTTGATCTGGATCTCGAGGCAGGAAAATACACCTTTAATCTGGGACACACTTTCTGCTGGAAGCCTATATAAGGACATGAAAGATGGAAGCTTTTGCTCTTTGCTTGCCTCCACCTTGCTAGTACATCCATTCCTTCACTGGCATTGGAGCCTACCTCTTTGGGATTCCAACATGTACTGAAGACTAGTTGAGATATTCACCCTTGTGGACTGAGCAACTACTGGGTTTTTGGATACTCTATTCACAGCAAGCTATTGTTGGATTAGCTGGACTGAAGCCTGTAAGTCATTCTAATAAATCCCCTTTTTATATATATCCTCTCACTATATATAGAGTGTGTGTGATTCATTCTGTAAGTTCTGTTACTCTAGAAAAGCCTAACACATGATCTCAGCATCTCTATAAACCAATACCAGCAATTTTCTGCAACTGACACCAGCAACTTTCCAGGGAAAAACCTGTTACCAGGAGTAGTGAAGGATTAATTTTAACAAGACCCTGTCTTCCAGAAAGATGACTAACACTGGATCATTGTACTTCCCACTACTCTATTCCAGCACCCTCTTAAAGCTCCTGGGTTCTAAGACATATGTGGTCAGATCAGCCACATTTCTACCTAGAGCATGAAGAAATTCTGTCATCTCCAGGCTCCAGAAGCCAGTTATTTCCCACTCACTTCTTAGGCAATAAAAGATCTAAAGTCTGGCTTACCAGCATAAATGTCTATTCTGGTGGCATCAGCATCTCTGCAAAAGGAAAAAAAAATCTGAGATACAGATGATAATATAAAGTATCAACCAGCAAAAAACACAGTATTTTAAGAGTAATGCATATTATTTTGAATTGTTCAAGCTACGAACAATTCATATGTAGTAAATATATGCATATATTTAAATATATATTAAAGTTCTGGTTTTATACTTGACCATACAATTTCCCTGACATATCTATGAAATATTTCAAGCACTCTAAATTTATTAAGATGCATGACACACAGGACCTGGGTACAGTTTTAAGAGTCTCATACATCCTGGTATCTCCAGGCTCACTTTGACTGAGGAAATTAATCTTTCATCGTCTGCTAAACTAGCAGTGACTTCCTCTGAAGAAGTGGCCAGATGTAGGATTGTAGTTAAACAATGTGTCATCTAGTACATTTCCATGAGCAGGTAACAAGAATATAGTAACAAAAGCAGTAATAAAAGTCAAGTATGGTAACACACATCTATGGCAACACTCAAGAGACTGAGGCAGGAGGATCTTGGGCTGTACAGTAAGGCTGTCTCAAAAACACAAGAAGTACTAACAGTATAAATCAGTTGTACAGACATTAGAAATTACAAGTAAATTCACTAACTGAGGAAGTTTCAAATTCTATTATCAACTCTTACCCTCTTCTTCCTTCATTTTGTCAGCACTAGTCAGTAAGTATCTAAATTTTAGAGTTTACATTCACAAAAACCAAGACAATATTTTGGTAATATAACTATAAATAGGATATTTGTGAACAAACCCAAACTTTTACTTGGTCTTACATAGGAATAGTCTTCCAACGCTAAGAACACATCAGAGTGCTGAAACATGATTGCTTCCAAATACTGCTGCTAACAATGGCCGGGCGGTGATGACACACGCCTTTGATACCAGCACTAGGGAGGTAGAGGCAGGCGGATCTCTGTGAGTTTGAGGCTGGACTGGTATACTAGTTTCAGGACAGCTAGGACTGTAACGCAGAAAAATCCAGTCTCAAAAAATCAAAAACAATGGCAGATACTAGACCAAGCATAGTGGCACATGGCACACAGCACATAAGAGGAAGAGGTCAGTGGATCTCTGTAAACATTAAATAGCCTAGTCTACACAGTGAGTACCAGGCCAGCCAGAGTGAGGTCCTGTCTCAAAATAACAAAAAACCCACAATGCAAGACACTGATTAAAGAGTAGTCACTTGTAATAAAATAACTATTTGGGAGAAGATGCACAAAACTTGCCTAGTTTTAGAGACATTCAGCAGTACAGTGTCTTGGCAACACAAACTAATACTCTAATCTATGTGTCCAATTAGTTTGACTCTCCAGTTCCTATCTTAATTCCCTACTTCTCACAATTACCAGATGCTGATACACAAGGGAAGGTGGTTTGGAAGTGGTAAGTTTCCTATTTTTAGGTTGGAACACAAAGAGCAATGAATGCATTTAAGGTAATCAAGAAAGTGTCAAATTCTGTGATAATAAAAATACCTTTTGCTAACGAGTCTCTTAGGAGTTGCAACATATACAACAAAAACATCTTTCTCTCAAGTCATCAGAGAGCAAAGGTCATGATGATCCATAAAGCTCTCACTCTAAGCAATTAAGAGGCTGAGACTACATACCTTGCATTATCAACCAGTTCAGCAAGAGCACCAAACAAGAATTCATGAGTGGTTCTGAAATAATACATTTTAAGAGTTAACAAAAGAATTATGAACTGAGCTATGAGTCTTAAGGTTATAAACATTTTTTAAAAGGTTTAGAAAACATCTAAAATCCACATGTGCATTACTGATGTAACTACTAAATGTAAACTTCTCCACATCACAAGCCTTTCTAGAGCTGATTCCCCACAAATCAAGCCCTGCCATTTACTCAGAAATGTTTACTTTTCCTATTTTTAATTGAAAACCCACCTTAAAGAACCTTGAAATTTTTACATGTACTATTAAAAGTAGTGAGTATGGGGCAAAAAATAATAGCCTAGAAAAAAATGCCTCTATTTTATCTTTCATTGATTTAACCAGCTGTCGGTTTCTGCACAGGAGGAATTGTAAACAATTATAAACAAACATCTTTACAAGTATCTTGAGTTCTGAATAATATGACAGGTATGTTCACTAAACCCAAACTTTCAGAAGCTTCCAGGAGATAATCATTGAAGCCTCTACTTAAAAAGTTATTTTTTCCTTGGACACCTAGAAGACCATACCAAATTCTTAGCCTTGCAGGAGAATTTTTACTTCTTTTCTTTTTTTTTTTTTTAAAGGATCTTAGTCAAAGGCCTGGTTTTAGCCAACATTTGAGAAAGTTAAAATGATCTGCGCTATCTCCCGCTCTGAGAAGAGGGATTTCGTTTACAAGCTGCACAAAGCCCATGCATCTCCTCTTTTTCCTGGGACAGCTCACACACAGGTATTAATAACAAAAATGCTAAAAGGTATGCTCAATTTACACTTTCTTAAGTTGTACAATTTCCTACAACAGTCTTCATTAACTATAAAGAGGAACAGGTCGATATAGAACCATCCAGAAAAATCGGCTTCATTTTTAAAGGAAATACAAAGTCATAGATACAAACTATAATCAACTCTCATAAATTTTTCTGGCTTTTTCATGTTTAGTCAATAATCAAAATGGCATTTTCTAAACATTTAGATTGAAATATAACACTAGCACCCAGCATTTAGGATCTCTGACCACTTACGATATTGTTTTTAACTGTGAACCATTTGTTTATAAAAACTCCTAACTGTCCAGGAAAACTGATTTTCTTCAAAGTTATTCTTCAGCTTGTTTTTTTTTAAAAAAGCTTTATTTATTTATTATGTATACAGTGTTCTGCCTGCATGCCTTTGTGCCAGATCTTATTACAGATGGTTGTGAGCCACCATGTGGGTGCTGGGAATTGAACTCAGGTCCTTTCAAAGAGCAGCCAGTGTTCTTAACCCCTGAGCCATCTCTCTAGCCCCTTCAGCTTGTTTTTTAAACTGTAAACTTTTAATAAATAAAACTACCTCTTCCTAGAATTTTAGAAAGACATTTTCTCCCATGAGATCAGTGAATATATCTATTGCTAATCCAAAGGCAGTAGGACCAAGAAAAATGTTGTAGCAAAATGTAGACATTTTCTTTATCACCAATTCACTTATGGAATGAAGCTCAAATTCTTCCAGATAAAATCCAAATGCTAAGTACTTGACATGGAAGAATCAAACTTCTAAAAGAAACCTTGCCTTAAAAAGTCATCTCTTTATTATAAATATTTAAGTGAGTGTTCACAGTTATGATAGCAATGCCTGTAATCCCAAGAGCCTATAATCACATCATTCAAAAGGTAGTAAGATGAAGAACTCAAGGCCTGCCTGGACTATTAAAGTAGCAAAAAAATTTAAGTAAATTTCAAAATTATTACTAAAAAAAAGACTTATTTATTAACTATGTATATAGTGTTCTGACTGCATATATACCTCCAGGCCAGAAGCCAGATGGTCATGAGCCACCATGTGGGTGCTGGGAATTGAACTCAGGTCCTCTGAAAGAACTGTCAGTGCTCTTAACCTCTGAGCCATCTCTCCAGTCCCTCGAAATTATTGCTTTAAATGTGCAAAACTATCAGTTGGATAAAGAATGCTCCATGTACTCCACTCCATTTTTGTATAGGGCAGTGGTTCTCAACCTGTAGCTCATGGCTCCTTTGGTAATCCTCTATCTCCAAAAATATTTATATTACAATTCATATCAGTAGCAAAATTACAATTATTAAGTAGCAACAAAAATAATTTTATCACCACAACATGAGGAACTGTATTAATGAGTCACAGCATGAGGAAGATTGAAAACCACTGGTATAGGGAGAGGGCTGGTGATACAGGTCTGTGGCACAGTATTTGTCTAGCATGCATAGGCGTTAAGATTTAATCCTCATGGGAGAGACAGAGAGAGAGACAGAGACAGAGAGAAAGAAACAAACAAGCAGGCAGATACACAGAGAGGCAGGTTGGAAAATTAAGATGAATTGTTATAGATAATGTAAATTAAAAGCCAATCTGGACAGTGGTGGTGCATGCCTTTAATCCTAGCACTTAGGATGCAGAGGTAGGCAGATCTGTGAGGTCGAGGCCAGCTTGGTCTACAGAGTGAGTTGCAGGACAGTCAGAGCTGTTATACAGAGAAAGCTTGTCTTGAAAAACAAACAAAAAAGTCAATCTAGAGACAGAGGACATAACTCAGCATCTGAGCACTTGCATACCATGTACAAGGCCTAGGTTAGATCCCTAGGACATAAGACAAAAAAGTCAATCTACAGCTAGGCATGATGGCATACAACTGTAATTCCATAAAGCTGAGGGACAACAATAACAAGTTTTAGGTAAGCCTAGGCTATATAGCTAGATTATCTTTAGAACAGAATTCTTGCGGGGACTCTGCTTTGAGCAGTGGCTGTGTCACAGCTACTAAGGTTTCTCTGAGGCGCAATCACTGCAGTTGAAAACTATCCAATACCATGATGACCTGAAACACAGTCAGCACTGGAAAGTTTTGACAGTCTGGTAGAGACTGAATTTTTTTTTTTAAAGAAGGGAATCTAGTATTTATTCTCAAGCTTTCAGTCATCTTCCTGTCTGATGTAGGCCATAAAATTACATCAAATTAGTTTTCTATACAATCCAGACTGGTTTGTAGAAATATAAACTAGAAACTCTATTTTTAATCATTTTCATTTATTTAAACAAGAACGTATTTTTATTGTTTTTGTTTTCTTTTGGTTTTTCGAGACAAGATTTCTCTGTGTATATCTGGTTGGCTTTGAACTAAGAGATCCGCCTGCCTCTGAACCCCAAGTGATAGTATTAAAGACATGCACCACCATCACCTCACTTATGAACATATTTTTAACGTAAGTCAGTGAATCTCAAAAAATAAAAAAACCCTGATGTATGGTAATAAAAGCATACTAGACTAAGAATACGAGTATAACTTGATTGGAATGTTGCATATAAAACAGATAAAACTGATAAAAACAGAGCTCAAGTTCTTCTGGCTTAAAAGAAAATGACGTTTCTAGGCTGGGCATGTAACTCAGTTGGTAAGGTATTTGACTAACATGTACGACATAAAACTAGGTTTGTAGTATAAGCCTAAAGTCCTAGAACTCAGAGGTGAAGGCAAGATTATCAGTTCAAGGTCATCCTTGGCTACTTATCAAGTTTAAAGTTAGCCCTGGCTACAAGAAACCTTATTTCAAAAAAAAGGAAAGGAAAGGAAAAGTTTTCTGGCTTCTGGTTATGAAACTGTAAATAAGAATTATGGGGACAATAATAACACCCTTTGCCACAAGAACATAAAAAAACTGTAAAAAGCACTATGTACTTCCAACTGTTTCATATAAAAAATGAGACATTGAGAATCTATTAAGAGGCTATTAAAAGGGCAAGCACAAAGCACTTCTAGCTAAAATTTCACTGTACTCTATGTAAAGCTTAGGAATGTGCTTTGTACATATAAGATCTAAGAAAAAACATCCCAATTCTCGTTGCTAGCAGTATCATCAGTATTTTATACACACATATTTCAGATAAACTAGTAGATACTAAATGTAGCTAGAGTATTTTTATATGGTAGCAAACATCATTAAAGGGCCTTCTGTGTTTCTGGTCAGGTCAGAAAAAATACTCAGCATCTCATGAGATAGATGGAGCTTAAAGATGTTGACATCATTGTTCTAAATAATCCTTAAAAATCATAAAACACACACACACAAATGCATGAGGTTCCTTTTTTGCCAAATATTTCAAAAGGTACACTTGCTGCTGGTTAGCATTTGAGGTATAATTAAATATTTTAAAAGACATTTCTCAAGTCAGGCAAGGTGATATACACCTTTAATCCCAGCACTCAGGTGGATTGGTTCTCTGTGAGTTGAATCCAGCCTGGTCTATCTGATCTATATAGCGAGTTCCAGGGCAGCGGCAGCCAGGGCTACATAGAGAGACCCTGTTTCAAATTTAAAAAAGAAAACAAAGGGGGGGGCTGGAGAGATAGCTCAGTAGTTAAGTGCACTGGCTTCTCTTCCAGAGGACCTGAGTTCAATTCCCAGCAACCACATGGTGGCTCACAACCATCCATAATGATATCTGGTGCCCTCTTCTGGTATGCAGGCAGAACACTGTATACATAATAAATAAATCTTTAAAAATAAAAAAACCAACTTCACAGACCTAAATATCATTTGTACCTTATCTGAAGTCAACTAATCGAGAAAACACAAAGATTTTTAAAACTCTGATGCTTCCAGTTGATTTAACCATATGTGATCCAAAATAGTTTTGCAGTTCAGCATTTCCGGAATAAAATCAAACATAAATTTGCTTGTTATGTAAAGAAAATGGTTTCTCTATGTAGATAACCTGAATTTAAAAGAAAAAATTGTACACAAGCTCCTAACAATGAGAGCTTTTGTATTTCTGAATGTTAACAATAGTTAATTGCCATAATTAGTACAGAATAAAGCTAGCAGCACATGCCTTTCATCCTAGTACTGGGGAGGTAGAGGCAAGCAGGGATCTCTGTGAGTTCAAGCTGAGAAATTGTGGAGTTATTTTACATTCAAATAGTGTATGTGCACATACATGCATGCATACAAATATGATTGCCTTACATTTCAGCAGTCTTGTAAATCATATGAAACACAAGTCTCTGACTTCATAGGCCCTTGTACATTCACTTCTCATATGGAGAAAACCACCCAGAAATACCATATGCCAAAGGTAAGTCACAGAATGTTCCAAGAGTAATAGAAAAAGTCACCTTATACTTAAGCATTCTGATTACCTGACTACATAAAAGTATATCAAATGACTTAAGATATGAATCTTAAGTTAAAAACATATTCTTCTTATGCCAAAGGAACCACTACTATAACAAGAATAGCAGCCATGAAACCAACTACCAAAGAGCTTAAAACTCCTTTGCTGTGGAAACCCCAGCCTGTATAATCCCATAAAAAGCAGCATATACTATTAGAAGAAACTAGATTTCTTTTTCAGACTATCAGCTATAGCCAAGAATAACCATCAATAGTACGTATCATAGGATCTAATTTTCATAAAAATTAAGACCTGTTCACTCTTTCCAACATTCTGAATGTATCTGCCTAGGGACTAAAGATGGCTGGCTCAGTGGCTTAGAGCACACGTTGCTCTTGCAGAGGACTCAGGTTCAATTTCCAGTTCCCACATGGTGGCTCACAACCACCCCTAAATCCAGTTCCAGGGTATCTGATGCCTTCTTAACTCGGAGCGTATCAGGCATGCACATAGTACATGTAAAACACTCATACACATAAAAAAATCTTTAAAAATTGTCTAATGTCTAACATCAATGAGCAGGCTACTTAGGTTTTAGTCTAGATAAAACAGTATAAAGAATAAACACCACTTGATTGTTATTTGGCATAATCCTCAAATACTATATTATCTCCATCTTACAAATGAAAAACAAAAGACTCAAAAAAGCTGCAAGAAAAGAAGCATTCAAATATAGAGTTTGAGAGTTCACCAAACCACAAAAATTTCTATCCCTCTAGTCCAGGCTCTGCTTGAAAGCCTAATAAAAAATAAATAAATAAATAAATAAATGTTTTATTTCACAATTCAAAATATAGTTAATATTGTTGGTGTAGTATCTGAAATTGTCTGGCATTTTTAAGATTTTAACAGAATAAAGCAGGTACCATAAGATCAATCTTTCCTTCTCTGAAGTTGATTTGCTGAACCATTCAACATTCTACTAACACATGTAAATTTTTTTTTAATTTTAGTTTTCTCTAATAATGAACTTCCAATCAAATCATGACCAAAAGAAACAACAACAACAAAACTCTTAAAATTAGTTACTAACAGAAAACTTTAGTTGAGGGCCCAGAGTGGTGGCCCTCAGCACTAAAGAGGCTGAGGCATGAGGATCAAGCCTAGCCTGGGCTACACAGAACAAGCCTAAGTAAAAGAAAAAAAAATTCTCATCGTGTGTGGTGTACAGTTAATATTTTCTTAAGGTAAGACTAGACACATTCGAAGCAGATTCATTTCAAAGACCAAACCTGTGATCCAGATAAGAAATTCCAGAGTTTCCTAATGATATGCTAATGTTACGTTCAAGCAAGCACAAGTTCCAATTCAACTCATTCAAGTAACTCAGTTTACTTCTTTGCTTTGGCAGTGTCTACATACCGTCAATAATCCATAATCCTTAGAAGCTTAATAAAATAAACCAAAATGAAAGACTTATAAATCAGGAAGCTAAGTCCTCTGCCTTACAGACAAGAAAACAAAACCTTCAAGGTAACATCAGCCAGCACTGCATAATGGCTAAAAATACTGCGCACTGTAGCCAAATCTGGGTACCGTTAATTTGCCTCTGTAGCCTCTCTGTAAGTCATAAAACAACTTAATCTCTTAGAGCCTCAGTTTTCTCAAACACAAAACAAGAGGGGGTCAACCTGTAAGTTTAAGCAATGAATTGCTTATATTACTGTTATTGCGTAAGTCTATAGTGATGCTAAAACAAGACAGATATTGAAGGTCAATTTTCAAAGGTCTTCCAAGTTTCTTAAAATCTGTAATTCCAAATTTGCCCTGACAGTCCAAAATTCAAATCTGATGCGTGCTGACATTTACAGCACTTTAGTGCCCTTCATCTGCTTGTTCTTAATACGTAGCTTAAATAGAACACTGATGCCAGGCGGTGGTGTATGCCTTTAATCCTAGCACTTGGGAGGCAGGTGGATCTCTGTAAGTTCAAGGCCATCTTGATCTACAAGAGATAGGAGACAGTCAGGACTGTTACACAGAGAAACCCTGTCTTGAGAAACCAAAACACAAAACAAAACAAACAAACAAACAAACACACTGAAAGAGTAGCCAAAGGCTGTGCTAGCATGACTGATTAGTGACCTAGGTTTCAGAGTCAATCTGTGTCCAAGGTAATCTCTATATAGTACCATCTCTAAACCGATCCACTTCAGTTAAAAAAAAACAACTTCCTAAATGATGCAAAATAAAACCTCTCAGCATTAGACAAGCCACTGCTTTAAAAAAAAAAAACCCTATTACTTCCTTTTCAGAAGTTTTTGTTTGGTTGGTTGGGGTTCTGGGGGGAGGGCAATTGGTATTGTTTTGTTTTTTTGAGACAATTTTCTCTGTGTAGTCCTCGCTGTCCTGGAATTCACAGAGATCCGCCTGCCTCTGCCTCCTGAGTACTGTACTGGGATTAAAGGCATGCACCATCACTGACTGGCTCAGAAAAGATTTTTAAAGTATTATGAAATCACAATAGGCTAAAAATCCTGCACTATTACAGGATAACTGAAGTCTATGCTTGATAATCTGCAGATGGCTCTTCACTAACTGGACCATTTATTTATTTAGGTCTTAACTCCTCATCCCAGTGCTTTAATAGAATACTTACCTTGTACTAAAACGTCACAGGTGAATGTTTTTGACTAATTTTTGGCCCTACAAGGTAACTTAATGGTTTTAAGAACTGACCCTAGCTTGATGTGGTAGAGCACTTCTTTCATCTAGCACTCGTGGGGGCAGAGGCAAGCAGATCTCTTTGAGTTCCAGGCCAACCTGGTCTATATAGTGAGTTTCGGAACAGTCATGGATATGTAGAGAGACCCTGATTTCAAAATGAATAAATATACCAACCCTAAAATACTCCACACTGAATTACAAATGTAATCTCTTCACTTACTCAAGAACGATGAAAACAGCGTGCTTCTGTGCTTTCATGCATTTTGGGGCAAGACTATCTAAACCAAGGGCTTTAAAGAATTCTCCACTCTGCTTAGCATATACAAACGACATTGAATAGACTGCCAATTTGCCAATAAATAAATAAATAAAGGTAATTGTTTGCTGAAAAAAATAACAGCTTTCTTCTTCCAAGTTGGTCATTTACGTGTCACCATTGTCATCTTGTTGTCAGAAACACTTGTTATAAACCCAGTTGTCTAGGCTGTCACTAAAGATGTACAACAGTTGACACCAGATGGTCCAAATGTTGGAGATCCCTTGTTGGATTCCTATCAAACAGATGAGACAACTGAACATACTGACGCCATATAAAGTTTGCATTTAGAAAACTATGATCCAGTAAGTGAAAATCATTTTCTTCTAGATTAGCAACAAATATTTCACTGATCTCAGTTCTTCAATAGGGCTCAAGACATCCAATGACACATGCCAAAGGATAAAAAAAGCGAAATTTTCTGGAGAAAGGATTTCCATATTAACACCAAGGAGTTACTGGTTACCTCAGTGCCACCTACATGATACTTACGAATTTGTGTGCAGATATTCAAAGGTTAGTTGAGCTCGGTTGAGACTGCTGTAATTGGTGAAGGCCATGACTGCAGTGAGTCTCCAGTCTTTGCCCGTTAACAGGGGAGAACATAGAACGGAACAGGCTTTCCCAGGGGTCGGTCCAGTCAAGGGTAAATCTGCGCTTCTTAGGGACTCATAGAACAAAATTTCCCGACTATCTAAAATATTGTCAGATATTTGAAACCGCAAGTAATGTAAGTATTTCAGTGACTATAATGTAATATTTTTGGAAAGAACTACATCCTAAACCTACAGTCCTTAAGAGCAGCAAGCGTCGAGCGTCCTTCATGCAATTCCCGAAGCGCGTCCGGAGTGAATGGTTCGAATGGTTTTCCAAGCTGGCGGTTTACTGCGGCTTCATCTTCACGTTCTTCGAGTCCTTTTCTGTTCTCCTAAGTTTCCTGAAGAGAACCAAGAGATTGACCTACTTCTGTCATAAAGCTGACGGTTCACCTACATCATTACCACGGGAGGCTCCTCACACAGGTGTTCCAGCGGTGGAGCGAATGCATGCCCTTTCCCGCCTCACCGCTTCCCAACTGGCAGGTCCTTGGTGCTGACCGACGGATTCCTGTCCGCCCTCCCCAGCCCCGTCCCCACACAGCTGACTGGGAGGCCACGGTCACCACAGGTGGCGAGTGGAATCACTCAGCGTGGCCCCGAGAGACGCCTCTCAGCACACCCGCCCGAATCGCCTCAGACGCGCCCTTCCCCCACCCCCTCAGAAGCCAGCCTCGGGCCCTCCGGCCCTCCCAGGCCCGGGTCCTGAGGCCACCTCCGAGGAAGTCACTCGTTCCGGATCCAGGGCAGAGAAAGGGGGGGGAGAGCGGCGAGCACGCCCCCACCCCGGCTCCAGTCGGGCGTTGCCTGCAGCTCGCAGA
>LOJH01024243.1:14513-30657 GCA_001685095.1 Ellobius talpinus | reverse complement strand
TATTTTGCAACCACAAGGTTGGACACACCTAAAAAGGGAGAAGAAAGATTCTTAGTGGTTCATACATCAAAAAGGGGTGAAAAGATGCCTAGTAGTCCACTATAGTTATCATTGATTTTAAAATCATCTCAATTTCCCCTCTGAATCTACTACTCATATACAGGAATAATGTAGAGATGGGGTGAATAGTTAGAGCACTTTTCAGGATGTTAGTTTTTTACTAATAGTTTATGCTGTGTACCACTGAAGAATGGTAGCTCCTCAACAGGCAATACATTGAGTTTATTAATAACCTTATTAAATATTTTAGAGTCTAGAATCTGAACCTGTCAGAATGTAGTTAGTAGGAGTAGTTTTAATTTCTAATTTTTATAATACTTGTGTTAATTTTTTGAGAATTTCATAGAATGAATTTTGCACATGTTCATCCCCTTCAAACTGTGCCAAGATCCACCTAACCCCCTGCCATCTCAACCTAATTTCTTTTATCTTTGTTTTAAATTCATTTTCACCCCATAAAGTCCATTTTATTCTGTCCAAATACTCTTGGTGTGGGGCCTGACATGGAATATGTAACTGACTATGTGTTCACATCCTTAAAAAAGACTGACTCTCCCTTCTCCAGTAGCTCTTAAATGCCAAAAGCAATCTAGCAAGTGGTGGGATATAGTGAAATTTATTTATGAATGACTACAGACTCCAAGATTTAATGACCCCAAAATACCACATGACAACACTTTAACATCATGATGGCAATTCTGGGGGTTTGCTACATCTTTACTCTACCTTATTTCTTGAAAAAGATGGCAATAAATGGTGACTGTTTGTGTTTGGCCTGTGCTCACAGGCTGCTCACCTCCAGCCATCATTCTCAGTTCTACAATTAAGGGAAACTTTCTCCTCATGCAATTTATGTTTAGAAATATGTACACATGAATGTGATAATATATTCAACAATGTGCATTTCAGTAGTAGAGCACTTGCCTAACCTACAGGGACTCTGAGTTCCACCCCACACCACAAAATGTAATCACAGTAAAAGGTAATAATGTCTCTAAACTGAATACTAGACCTTGTGTAGAAAAGATGTGTGCTCAGAATATAAACAACCCTCTAGAAATGAAGAAAAATTCTTATTAAAGTAGATTTTTAAAAATTACATCATTTGCTATCTTTTCCTATAATTATTGTCATGTTTATATATCAAATAAATATATAAGTATAACTGTATCTATTTAGTGTGGCTTGTATGTTTTAAGGGATATCTACTTAGTATTATATTTCCAAGATATGAGTTCCACTGCTGCATTCTTGGGATTATCTTACTGTGCTGGAGATTGTTGTGATTTTAGCCACTCCAGGTTGATAAGACAATTGAGTGGTGTTCTTTCTTGGCAGTTTGCATAGCATCTTTCAGTAGCACAAAGTTAGTCCTAAGAGGTGAGGCTTCTAGGTCATATACAGCTCAAATTTTTTTCAAATCTTTTTTGTAGTTGTTGTGTGACAAGACTTTTCTAGGGAAGACACAATATACTCATTTACTCACCACAGATACAGAACCCACTACAGACCAAGGTATGGACATATCACAAAAGTCTGATTTGGTGAACCAATGAGTTCTCTTGCAGTTACATAAATGAATATAGGTTTGAGTTTACTGATGGGCAGAAATGATGCAAAGACAGCTGCATCACCAAATCCCGCCCCAGTATGTGCCACAGCTCACGAAAACTGGGTACCTGAAGATAAGGCATAGTCTTGTAAGGAGTGCAGCAGGTTGGAGAGTGTCCTTTCCAAGTGACTCAGCTGGTTTAAACTTTTTTCCAGAAAGTTCAGCTGGTTTCTGTTGCTTTTAAGCAGCTAGTCTGGTATCAAAGTCTTCATTGTAGCTTGATTTGATTACATGCACTAGCAGGGAAGAGCCTGGTGAATTTGGTCAGTTTCAGGGACTTCCTGAAATTATTTTGTGTTGCTTAACTTCTGACTTAAGGATCTTCTCTGTAGGATAGACTGTCTCATTCTAGAAGGAAACTTCTATGCAACAGAAGTGCATGGTGTAAAGACAGAATTTTTTATTGTTTTTATTGAGTTATACATTTTTGTCAGCTCACCTCCTTTCCTCCCCTCTCCTCTTCTATACTCTCCTATGACCTCCATGCTCCCAATTTACTCAGGAGATGTTGTCTTTTTCTCCTTCCTATGTAGATCCATGTATGTCTCTTTTAATGTCCTCTTTGTTGTCTAAGTTCTCTAGAATTTGGACTGTAGGCTGGGTTTTCTTTGCTTTATATATAAAAACCACTTATGAGTGAGTACATATTATATTTGTCTTTCTGAGTCTGAATTACATCACTCAATAGGTTTTTTTCTGGATCCATCCATTTGTCTGCAAATTTCAAGATGCCATTAGTTTTTACTACTGAGTAGTACCCATTGTGAAAATGTGCCATATTTTCTCTATCCATGCTTCTTTATTTATTATCACTTGTCCAGAGTCTGGGACTGTGAGAAGAAATTCTCACTTTCTGTGTCAAATCCATAAAATCAGAACTACACTGACTGCAATAGGCATGCTATCAGTGGTTGGGGAATTTCTGTGCCTAAATGAAAAATTAAACCAACACACCTCTCTATGCAGAACTCAGATCAAATAAACTACTCTAGACTATGCTGTAGCAGAAAAACAACAAGAAAAGAGAGAGTACAGAAAATCAAAACAGAAGTACTAGCTAGTCCATGAAATGTCTCCAGAAGGATAATAACCTCTCTGCTTCATGTGAGGTCAAAAGAATCAGAAGGTGAAATGGAGACAGTACTGGAGAGATACTTCAATGTGGAAGATAACTAGCTGTGCAAACATGCAGACCTGAGTTTGGATTTAAGCATCAGTTTTTAAAAGCTGCTTTCCTCACTAGTGTGTAGTGTTGGGAAGCAGGTGGGTCAGAACCAGAAGAATCTCTGTCACTTTCTGGCTACCACTCTAACCACATGTTCAGTGAGAAACCCTGTCTCAAGGGAAGAGAGTGGAGAGTGGAGGAGCAGGAGACACTGTGTTTTCCTGTGGCTTCTGTGATTATACACACAGGCATACATACCTGGACACACTCAATAGTACAATCACTGCCCACAGAAATCTCTTCAAAGAGAAATAAACCACTAAATATGAAAATCATATCTATTCTATTTTCCCTTCCCAGGGAGATCCATTTGTCCATACTTGAGAGCTTGTTACTTAGACTCTCTGAGTCTATGGAGTGCAGCATGATATCTTATACTCTACAGCTAATAACCACTTGTACATGTGTTGTTTGTCTTTCTGTGTCTGGACTACCTCACTTGGGATGATTTCTTTTTGGTTTCATTTCCCTGCACATTTCATGAAGTTTTTTTTTTATCAAAGTTCAGTAATATTCCATAGTGTAAATGTACCACATTTCCTTTATCTGTTCTCGGTTGAGGGACATCTAGGTTGTTTTCTTTTTCTGGCTATTATGAATAAAGTTTTTATGAACATAGTTGAGTAAGTGTCTTTGTTATAAGATATATTGTCCTTTGGGCATATATCCAGAGTCTTGAGGTAGATTGATCCCCCCTTTTCTTTTTGAGAAACTGCCAAATTGATTTCCAAACTGGCTGTGCAAGTTTACACTCCCACCAGCATTGGAGGAGTATTCCCTGTGCTCAACATCCTCACCAGCATGAGCTGTCACTTGTGATTTTGATCTTAACTAGTCTGACAGCTATAAGATGGAATTTTAAAGTAATTTTGATTTGCATTTCCCTGATGCCTGAGGATATTGAGCATTTCTTTAAGCGTTTGTCAGCCTTTGAGATTCCTCTGTTGAGAATAATGTTTAGGTCTGTTCCCTTCCGGTTTGTTGATGTCCAATTTCTTGAGTTCTTTATATATTTTGAATATTAGCCCTCTCTTGGATGTGGGATTGATGAAGGTCTTTTCTCATTCTGTGGACTGCCATTTTGTCCTATTGATGAAGTCCTTTACCTTACAGATGATTTTCAGTTTCATGAATTCCCATTTATTAATTGTTGATCTTAGTGCTTGTGCTACTAGTGTTCTCTTCAGGAAGTTGTATCTAGGAGCAGGTAGAGATGGGAATAAGAGGAAACTCATAGGGGAGATGGAGGGAGAGATTATTAGGAAAGACAATGAAAATTGGGAAGCATTTTGGGGACCAGGTAAAAACCTAATGCAATGGAAATTCCCAGGAATCTAAAAGGGAGATCCTAGTTTAAAAAAAATCCATAGGGGATATGGAGCCTGAACTGCCCATATTTATAAACCAGGCAAAGTCTCCAAAGGAGGGATTGGGATATCAAACGAGCCATAAAACTTTGGTCTACAATTTGTCCTGCCTTCAGGATACACTAAGGCAAAAGTTGCACGGAACTTGTGGGAGTTACTCATCAATGATGGGTATGACTTGAGGCCCAGCCACAAGAGTAAGTCCATGCTGGACAGTATCTGGAGGTCCAGGAATCAAAGTCTAGATAGTTCAGAAACCCGGGATAGGACCAAATACATCCAGGAAAAAAAGGGAAAAGAAGAGAAAAGAAAAGAAAAATAAACAAAAAAGTGAATTAAATGTTTCCTAAGGATACTCTGTTATACTTGTATATTGTAGCCTAGCACAATCATTATCAGAGAGGCTCCATCTAGCAACTGATTGGAGCAGATGCAGAGACCCAGAGCCAAACATTAGATAGAAGGAAGAGATTGGAGGAGTCAAAGGAGTCAAGGACCCCACAAGAAAATGGCCCATAGTATCAACTAATCAAGGCTTACAGGGACTCATAGAGACTGAATTGACAATAAGGGAGCCTGTATGGGTCTGACCTAGGTCCTCTGTGTATATGTTGTGGACATGAAGCTTGGTTTTCTTGTGGGACACAGTGAGAGTGGGGTGTCTCTGATTTTTTTATGCTTTGTGGACTCTTTTCCTCCTACTGGATTGGCCTGAATAGCTTTAATTTGAGAAGGTACTTCATCTTATTGTAACATAATTTGCTCTGTTGGGTTGATATTCCCAGAAGACCTGCCCTTTTCTGAAGGAAATGGAGGAGGAGTGGATCTTGGGGAGAGGAGAGATTATGGGAGGAGAGACTAGGAAGGGAGAATGGAGGAAGGGAGGGGAAACTGTGGTCAGGATATAATATATTAGAGAAGAATAAATAAAAATAAAAATCAAGTCTAATGCCATGGTAAGGTCATTTTAGTATCTAAACAATGGATTGAAAGTTCCTGAATTTCTCTTTCCCCAGTTTTAGGAAAAACTTATCAATCTCTTCAACAAAAGTAAACAAAACACAACTGAAGTTAAAGTTTGAAGTGTTTTACAATAACAAAAACATTTCATAACAAGATATGTTACAAATTTTCTGCTGCTGCCTTTCTTCCCCTAGAAAGCAATCAGAATTTATATGTTGTTCTGACTGAGAATTTGATTCTCCTAAAGGTTTTCCAAAAGTATATAAGTTGTAGGTAAATGATTATTGGGATCTTAAGTAGGGTCCAAGGACCAGAAAAATATTTGAAACATGGGCATCAGCACTGGATACTGCTGGCAGATGTTCTTTGAGAACAAGCTAGATTCTTTTCTTATTTCTTATTTAAAATGTCTGGAAGTATAAGATTAACTTATAGTAAGGTTTAACACCAATGCTGCAAATATCTTTTACCTAGTGGAAAACAACAGCTCAAATGTTGCAGTTTATTATTCTAGAACTTTCTATCACTTCATATCAAATCAAATTGTCTTTTCCTAACATCCCTTTATTAAATTACCCATGAATACTAGGTGCTTCAAATTTTCATTTTAACTGGCATCAGCATCATACAGTTTACCTCATTAAGTTCATATTTTCATTTTATATTGCATGAGAGTCCTGATTTTATGTCTTTGCTAATAATTCTGAAACAAGGTACTTTCAGGTATTTATGGATTTGATGGATGCTTTAAAGCCACACCTGCAGGTAACCAAGCTTCTAAAGAATACTTTGTGCTATCTTGTCTCCATCTAAGGCTGACGGGGAGGCAATGACCAATGTGGTCAATGATTTTTATTTTCATTATATGGGTGTATGCCTGTGTATATTTCACAAATATGCAGATGAGTGGGTTAGATTCCTGAGAGCTAGAGTTGCAGAGATCATGAGAGTTCAGTCTGTTGAACATAGGACTGAACTCTGAAAAAGTAGGAAGCACTCATAACCATTGAAACATCTTTCCAGCCTCATTAACAGTTTCATTTTGTTTTGCTTTAGTTTTTATAACAGCAGGGTATATGTTGTACTGGTATTGAAATGTTTCCATTGGCTCACTAGATGTCTTTATTAAGAAATAAAGAAACCAAGTAATTCATCAGAGTATGCCTTCAATGTGAGAGAAAGGCAGAGGGATTAACTGAGGGTATTCTGATGACATCATGTCAATAGGCAATATCAAGGGGGTATTAGCACAATATTAACTATCTTTTATAATAAAATAACACTAACACTCCATTGTTAAGAAAACTTGAGATAATTAGGAATTTTTCAAGAAGTGTCACTTCATCTTTGGGAAGCAGTAAATTATTCTGCCCATTGCATTTGTGGGTATTCATCACAAATCATCATTGGCCTTCTCTCCTTCTCATTACCCAGCTTGTTCTGTGCACTAGAAGGCTGGTTCCTTTACATAATCACCTTCAAATAATAATTCAGTGGCAGGAACCATCAGGAGTCTAGAAACAAGATTGAAAGAAAACTTGCATCATCATTATTGCCCCTGCTTCGAGTCCCCTTCCAAAGTCTCTTTTCTTCCTTTCATTTCTATGACTCTCAATCAGGATCCAGAGAAAACTGAGTTTAGCACATTTGAAAAGGTATAAACTAATGTATGTGCAGATATGTTTCATAAAAAAGTGCAACATTTTACTGTAGCCTAAGTATTTCCTGTCATTTACCATCACTAGGTTAATTCATAGGATTTAACACAATGTAGGTGTTATATAAATTGTTGCTATACTGTGTATCCTTAGAAGTGATAAACAGAAACATAAAGCTCCACACTTGTTTGGTACACCTGAAATTTTAAAATCTGTTCATTCTGAGATTAACAGAGCCCTTGAATACATTGAACATGGGGATAAAATGGTATTTCCTTCTCTTTACAGATTCCATAGATGCTAAGGTTTAGCCACTGACTGAACTTTTGCCCAGTCCTTTAACCTAGAAGTGGCCCTAAACCCCTTATGTAATATTTGCTAATTCAACTGTTTTTATGTAAACCCACTTCTTTCCTTAACAAGTTCAAAAGGAAACATCAAAATCATTTTTATTCTTTATCATCTGTGGCTGTAGCAACTTTTGTAATCCACTTGATTCTTATTGTCTTAGGTTCACAAACTGTCTCTCAATCTCACCAAACTAAGTATTAGCTCCTTCTTTGAAGCATATCCTGATTAGGTATCTTGTAAACATCCCAGAAATTCCAGGTTCAGGATATTTCCTGAAATGTACTTTTTCCATTTTTGTCACTAAAAGAGGACTCATCATTTCAAGACAACAGTGCAATGAAGTTGATAGGAGATGTGTATTAATGTCTTATATATTCTTCTCCCCAAAGAATACCCATATTTCAACTTAATGTCAAATTCAATAAAACTTTATATGATGCACAGCAAAGTATAAGTCACATGCATTGCTTCTGCCTAAATATTAAATTACCGTCTGTTCCCTAATCAGTAATATTTCCAGTATAGATGTTATCTTTCTTTTACACTGTTCAAATGTTGCACCTTCAGATTCAAATAAAACTATTTTGCCATGGTAACCTTTATGCTATTGTGCTCTATTAAAAAATACTATGCCAAATGATTTGGTACACTCAACAACCTCTCAGTCTCCAAAATGGACTCACCTTTTTTATCAGATACAGACCTACTCCTGTAATTCCAGCTATCCAAGGAGCTGAAGAGGAGTTCTTCCATAAGGTTGAAATAAGCCTCAGATATGTCCAGTCAGTGAGGAAACTGGAAAAAAAATCAGACCTCACCCTCATTTTTTCTGTTCTCTCTTTGGAGTCTTTGTACTTTTCCCATTTGCTGGCCTCTCCAGTCTGATGATTTTGCATTCTTGAGATGAATCAGAAAGGAGTGGTGTTCAGCAATTATCTAATAATATTAGGTGTTTCCAGAGGCCTTACCTACTATGTGACTCGAGCTAGAGATCATTGCCACACTGTGTCTTGAAGAAATAGGTCAAAATGTAGTCCTTTGACTTCTCAAGACTCTAGAAGCTGTTTGCTGCTTTCTCTATGTTGCATCAATCTTGGACAGGTCTCTACATTTCCCACATAGCACTGTCTTTAAATGTTTATAATATTACATGTGTTATTGTTCAAAATCGTGAATAATATGTCATGCCTGAGCTCGCTCTGAACCTACAGGCTTTAACACCAGAATACCTGCTGCATTTACATATAACAAAAATTTGAATAAGTGAAGTAAGGCATAATATTTTAAACATTTTAAAAAAATTTTATGTGTATAAGTGATTTGCCTACATGTAGGCCTATTAATCATATACATGCATGCACCTGCAGAAGCATCAGATTTTGTGTAACTTGGGTTACAGATGCTTGTGAGTATCATGTTGGTACTAAGAACACTTCTTGGGTCCTATGTTTCCAAGGTCAACACACTATTGTTTAGGTTCCCTCCACTCCAATGATATTATGCTTGCATTCAAGTCCCAGTCACATTAGTTGGATTTAGACATGTTCAGCTTCTCTCAGCCCAGACTATGTTTTTACCAGATTGAGTTCTGTTTATGTTCTAAGCTTATCTTGGATCACTGAAACTTCTAGGGAACACATGTAACATTTTGATTGGAAGTATAACTTAGTACTATAGTATGTCTCACCACAGCGAGCTAGGCACGCTGATGGTTAAATATTGTGAGGTGAATCAACCCTAGTTTACAATCATGAATTCCCTCAAGCCAACTGAATTATTTTCTTGCCTCATAAGTTTATGAATGTAGAGGAAAAATTAGTCTAGAAAAAGCCTGCATTATTCTGCCCTCAGCGGGAGAGCTCATGCAGAGAAAATCCCCAGAGCTAGTCTCTAAGGGGATGGTTCAGTGGGTGAGTAAATGAAGTATGACACAAAGTCAGGAACTGAATTTGGATCTTAAAGGTACATGGAAAGTCATCGGTACAGTAGCTCATGACTCTAATCCCAGCATCCATATGGGAAAATATGAGGCAGAAAAAACAATCTAAAGAAACTCATGACATGTGAAGTGTGGAATAAGATCTTGCCTCAAACAAGGTGGAAGGAAAACACTAAAACCTGAGGTTGCTATCTGACCTTCACACATGTGCTGTGTTGTGTGTGTACTGCCCCTACATGCACAAACTCCATGGAGATGACACATAGAGGTGGTTTTTGTCACAATGACCTTTATTTAATAATGAACACAGTGTTTTTAAGCTATGAAATACCACATCAAGAATCTATGTTGCAAATGATATGCCTGTCTCTTGAATTAATTTAAAAGTTCGTGTTTTAAAAGGCAGTTCAATGTGATACTCTTCAGACTATGTAACTTCTGGGCTCCTTTTCTCTTGTTAGTTTCTACAGATCCCATCGTCAGTACAATGTGAGCTAATGTCAATATGAGCTTGTCCCCCAAGGAAAGTATAAAAGAATGACTAAGGAAAATAAGAAAATATCAGGAACAATAAATTTCTCGACATTGTCAAATACTATTGGAATGGTTTCTAATTTCCTCCAGGAAAAGGAAAGCTTACTTCCCTAATCTTAGGCCTCACACATTATTGACTGTACTCAAGCACATATGCACACACGTGCACGTGCACATGCACACACACATACACATACACACACACATGTGCAGTTGTTCCCCTCTTCCATGGTTTGCTTCCACAGGGTCTGTCCATCCCTGGGGAGCCAGACCCAGGAAGCTGCACTTTTCCACAGCTGGCTTCCATAGGACAGGACAGGCCCTCCCTGGGCTTGTGCTCACACACGTGTGTGTGCACATACACATCTATGTAATTATTTTAGATTCTTTGCGATCATGTGGGTCTCTTCTTTTGGTTCTTCAGCTCCTAATTGATGCTATAACACAGGATTAGCACAGAGTCTCCTTTATTCTTGAAATGCTGAAGAACTTTGGACTCCCTTTAATCAGAAACCCAGATACCAGCTAGGCTCTCCTAAAAGAAAGACAGATTCTAATCCAAGCTCATTTTCCTTTTCCAAATATTTTTAGTACTGTTATGCCACCAAATCATTAAGTTTTTACAGAATGCTAACAGGTAGGGGTTACTTGCAATCATAAGCTATTTTTTAGGTCTGTGTAAGTATAGTAAAGCAAATCACTTGAGGATAAGCATTTATTATAAATCTAAGCATTTAAATTTTCACTTATTATTTTACCTTTTAAACTTGTATTCATTTATTTTTGTTTACCATCACACATAATTCTCTATATGAGCTAATTGACATAAAGTCACTAGTTCTAACTTGAGGGTAATGGTTAATTTTGAGGCAAGAGGAACTGCGAGTAAGACTTCAATACCATATAATTTCACCATGAAGGAAGACTGTAATTGTTATTTGACCATCTGTATTCCCAGTACAATTAGAAGTAGGTATTGATCAAGCATTGTGATTTTTTTTTCCAAAAAGTATACAGAGACAGGAAAAATAAGTGAGAATCTTATTAGCTCAATTCCCTTGGGCTGCAAAGGGCAACAAAGACACAACAGAATAAAGCAGAGACAGCGGTTGCTCCAGGTAGCCCTTCATTATGGCTTAAGTCAGGACTGTTTGTGCCATTCTCAAGCTAAGGTTCCCTTTGTTTCCCTTGTGATTATAAGCAACACTTGACTTGTATCTGTTCTTGCTCTTGGACAGTAGTGTGCTATCCAAAGTCTGCCAGAAACATAAACAGACTAGTATTGTCCACAGTGTAGAATGTATAACAATATATTCACAAACTATGTGGGTTTCATTGGGTGTAATTTACCAAACAGTCTCAATTTCCCTTGATAGCAAGTCCTTGGCAAACATGGGGTATTTTAGTCCAACCTCAATATTTAATATTACCTGTGAGATTACACATACACATTGCAGAGTAATATATATATTAATACATTATATAATATATATATATATATATATATATATTAGAATGTCCCCATAGGCAATGGGTGCTGCTGTTTATACAGGTTATGGAGCCTCTAAGAAGTAGAACCCTGCTGGGGGAAAATTTCTTTGGGGATAGACTTGGAGGTTTTATAATCTAGCTGCATTTATGATTTCTGTCTACATTTCCTAAACTCCTCACCAGCTTCACTTCAACAGTCATTCCTGTCTATAATGACAGACTCTAACCCTTTAGGAATATAAGGTAAAATAAACCAATTCTCATTAAAGTAGTTTTTGCTATGTTATTCTATCATAACAAGAGAAAATTAACACTTAGTCATACCCAACACATCAGAAATTGACTACAGAAAATGTAAGAGACTACAGTAGAGCTCAATGTGTTCAGGAATCTCATTGGAGGCAGAAGCAATCAGCTGATCATGATGCAAGAAAAGTCACTGTAATGTTTAGATATTAGTGAACCCAGAAGAGAACTGTTGGGGTATGCTGAGCTATGCATGAGTTACAGGGTCCTGCACTGTAACTGTGTACAGGGACACAATGTTGAGTCAAGCTGCAGGGACAAGGTGCAAAACCAGGTCTGGATGGACAGATAGACACATGACAATTCAAGCATGCCATATCAATCATGGGGTCTGAGGGTCTGAGTCAAACTAATGCCTGAAAGAAAGACTTTTTTTTGTTAGTCCCTTGACTTCTCTGAATAGTCAGATGACAGGTTGTCAGAAACCACTGCCATCACAGTGCTAAGTGTTCTTTTTTAAAAAAAATATCATTTAATACATCCTTGTGCTAGCAATGTCACACTCTACACTAGTAAATTTCTAGAGTGAGCTTCAGGAGTGGTTCTAGACAGTTGAGTGTCTAAATGCAAATCAAGGTACAGAATCATCTTTCCTCTGCATTTGTACTGAAAAGAGGAAGGAAACAACTGCTACTTGTAAAACAGAGTCATCCAGGGCAGAACAACCTGATCTCTGCAAGTGGGCAGGGTAAATTCCAATCAGCATGTCCGTTGCCACTCACCCTGATCATCAATCTCGGTTCACCTGATTGTGAGCCTGGTGAATCAGGAAGGAGAATGTGGAAATTGGTTTTCTATAGTTCTGTCTTTAACTCCAGTAGAGAGAGGAAGAAAGACATGGATGTGGAGAAGTCAAGCATATGATAGAACAGTATCTGATTATAGCAGTACCTTCAGTGACTGCAAAGATGGTTCAACTATTAAGAAAGCCCAGCTTTCCAAAGGGCTACAATTCAGTTTCTGCACCATCATGGAGGCTAACAACCTCCTGCTACTTCAGCTCTAAGGATGAAGTTACCTGGCATTCTATACACATGCACACACACACACACACTAAATCTTTTAAAAACTAACAGTTACCCTTTTGGTTTAAATACTTCTGATGATTTTTATCTATGTGTGTACATGCGAGACTTCTCAATTTCACAGGTTTGTTTTTGTCAGTATAACTGCATTATCCATTCCTCATTTGCATGTTACTTAGGCATTCTTCCTTCTTCTGGAGTGTGTCTGCTCACTCAACAAGATCATAAATATCACAGCATCAAACACACCTTTGTATGCTCATTGAATCCATGGCATGGGTCTGTGTTGTTGGAGGCTGCTTGTTCATTTACTGGCCACCAAGACTCCCAAAATAATCACACAGAAACTGTATTATTTGCAATACTGTTTGGCCAATAGCTTAAGCRTATTTCTGGCTAACTCTTACATCTTAAATTAACTCATTTCTGTTGTTTTGTATTTTACCATGAGGCTCATGGCTAGGTTCCAGCTAGCAATTCACACCTTTCCCCTTTTGTGTCTCCCTAAATCCGCCTTCCTTCTCATAGCATTTAGTTTAGTTTTCCCTGCCTAGCTCTGCTCTACCCTATCACAGGCCCGAAACAGTTTCTTTGTTAACCAATGTTATTCACAGCATACAGAGGGAATCCCACATCAGGTCTGGGTTCATAACTCTGTGCAAATTGAAATAAAATAACATCAAGCAGATCATTTCCATCCATCAGGAGGTGGTGTATCTTTCTCATATTATTCTTTTCATACCAAGCAGAGATATCTGCAGTGATTTAGAACCTTTGCTAAATATCTGGCTTTGAATTTACCATTTGCTTTTGGGTTCTGCTTCTTTTGATGGGAAAAGAAAAATTACATTTGGAACACATTCTTTGTTCTGCAAAACTAATATCTTAAAAGCATAGTCATTCCCCTGAAGGTTTTGCCAACTGAATTAAAATATTAATTTATGTGACTTTGCATTGCAGACCTAGTGATGATTTAATTTTCAGGTAGAGTCAGATTCACTTAACTATTTTAAGCTAGAGTAATAATAATAATAAATAATTATACAAATTTGGGAATAGAAAATGAGCTAGACTTGGTTAGAGCATGTGTCTTTGATTTTTTTACTTTTGAAACCCTATTCTCTTCCTCTTTAATCACATCATCTGTTCTTGAATGCAAGAACACACATAACAAAACAAACAAACAAACAAAAAACCCAAAGATTCTCTTTGAGGTTCATATATGTTATTAGCCACAATCTAATATTCTTTCTGGCTAACAATTGATAGAACTGGCTTTAAGTATCTCAATAAAATGGAGAAAATTCACTGTCATAACCTTTTGTTTGTAACCAGCATCAGCAGATTGTCACTCCCCAAACACTGCTGCCCAGCCACAGCCACAGTGATCATCTATGCCTGATCTATGTTTCAGGGACACATCATGCACTTGCATCTGCTTCTAATGTGTTTGCCCTATGTGTTTTTCCACATGGCTCCCTTAAATTCATATTGTAACTCTGAAGACCAACACCTATTTTTCTGATGCTGTTTCTGACCTATTACTTATTTAACTATTGAACTATAACTTTGCTGTTTTCCTTCATAACTCTTTCTCATGCTTTAATATGTTTATCTGCATAATTATTGAGTTGATATCTGTTTTCCATACTACTGTGCATCATAAAATAGTATCTGGTATGTTCAGAACTATACTGACATAGTATAAAACAGTTCTTGAATATAGCAAACACCAATAATTATTTAGTTGGAAAACACAATCTATAATCTCTTGCTGAGTGAACACAATTGCCATCTAAGGGGCTCTGTCATGTAGCTTCCTAAGGTAATTATTATAAATAACTTTCCTGTCTGTGTGTGTTTACTTCTGTCCCTAGTACAAATGGAATCTGGGATGAGAGAGATGGCTCAGTAGTGAAGAACACTTTAATTAATGAACAAGCATGAAGATGTAAGCTGAGATCCCAACACTATTATAAAAAGATGGATATGGCCATCTACATGTATATAGTCTTATTGCTATGGGACACAGAGACAGGATTGCTCAGACAAGTAGTCACTTACCTAGTTCCTTGTTCAATGAGAGGATATATGTCAAAAAGACTAAGACACAGAACATAGAACAGGACATGCTGTCTCTGACCTCTGGTCTCTGCATACACCATATGCACATAGCACACACACATACACACACACAGGGACAGAGAGAAAGAGAGAGACAGACAGAGACAGAGAGAGAGACACAGAGACAGAGAGAGAAACCCATATAGGTACACACAGACACACACACTAAAAGACATGTATATACACATAATCTATTGTACCTATACTAGATTTTAAGTTTGGTTTGCCCAGTAGACGACTGACTTCTAACAGTTCAATGTAGCCTGTAAGAGATTTCACAGCTCTGCTGTGGGACAATGGTCTTGTACTCTGTAAAGATTTGTACTTGTACTGCTTTAATAAAATGCTGATTGGCTTGTAGCAAGGCAGGAAGTATAGGCGGGGACACCAGAACAAGAAAATTCTGGGAAGAAAAAAGGCTCAATCTGAAGCTGTCACCCAGACACAGAGGAAGAAAGATAAGAATGCTTCACTGATATAGGTACCAAACTACATGGCTGACACAGACAAGAATTATGGGTTAATGTAAGATGTAAGAGTCAGTTAAGAAGAAAGCCTGAGCTAAGAGGCCAACAAGTTTATAATTAATGTAAGCCTCTGTGTGTTTCTTTGGGACTGAATTGCTGTGGAACTGAGTGGGACAAAAACCTCTGTCAACAAACAGTGCCAACGTGGACAATTATATCCACAAAAAACAGAGTTTGAGAAGTAATTCTAGACACAAAAGTACAGAGTTAAACATGTCTTCTTAGTAGCAGCATTTTCTCAGGTGGGATGTGTTTGCTAGAGGAAAGTGCTTCTCATTTAAGAGAGGCTTCCTGACACAGCTTTAGCTGCAAAAAACCTTGTAGCCCTTTTTCTAAGAGGCCCTGCCACAAAGCACTCAAAAGGTATTAATGAGTAGTTGACAGCATCCTTCTTGGTGGTGGAAGGGGCTTGAAGCTCCATAGCAATAAACATGGCTACTGCCAGTACCTCAACCGTGAAACTACACTCTGAGAAAGCTAAGGAATGGGGTAGATCCAGTCGTGAAAGTCATGGCTTTAATCCTAGCCATATCATTTAGCAAATTAAAGACTCATGTACTCAGAAAAAGAGAGATATACAGTAAAGATAGATTCAGAAAAAAATACCTCTAAACTGTTTATAGTGTGTTTAAGAATATATGTAGGCTTGGTAAAGAAAAGAAAAATGATAAAGTCAAAAAAAAGAAAGAGTTGTTGGGTGTGGTGGCACACACCTTTAATATCAGCACTTTGGAGGCAGGGGCAGGCAGATCTCTGTGAGCTCAAGGGCAACCTGGTCTATAGAGTGAGTTACAGGACAGCCAAAGATACACTGAGAAACCATGTCTCAAAAAAAACAAAAATTAAAAATAAAAATAAAAGAAATAGAGTTTAAAATAAAGCAACATAAATATGGAACATACACAGAAAATCTGGATATTGTATGTTATTGTATTGTCTTTGAATTGTTTGACTGCTGAGGA
>LOJH01024243.1:0-14417 GCA_001685095.1 Ellobius talpinus | reverse complement strand
TTTGTTTCCACAGAAAATGAGAGGCTGTGGATTCATTCTGAGTTAAAAAAAATCAGGTTTGACCAAGGAAGACCCCATGAAAAATCTCTGCTAGGAGTGGATGACCAGATGATCCATCCAGAGGACCTCCAAAACAGCCTCAAAACTGCTCTTTGAGATAATCAAGTCTCACAGAATATTCCAGTCAGGACTTGACCATAATTCTAAATTTTCCTTAAGTCCCCATATGTTTATCAGCACCCCCAATCAACAGGAAGTATCCTAGAAAACTTGGCCCACATTCCCAAAAAATGGATTGTGGATGTTTGTCTTTGTTTAGAGTGTTGGTTACAAGTTGTTATGGATAATGGTCAAGAAGAAAGCTAAACAAAGGAGATTAGACACAGAGTTCTTGTTCTGAAAAGAAAGAAGGGAAGTGCTGTGGGACAATGATCTTTTATTGTGTAGTAAAAATTTGTCACTTGTAATAGTTTAATAAAATGCTGATTAGCCTTTAGCCAAGCAGTAAGTATAGGCAGGGACACTAGAATTGGAGAATTCTGGAAAGAGGAAAGGCTCAGTTTGCAGTCGTAAATGATAGAGATAGAGGAAGAAAGATGAGAATGCCTTACTAATAAATATACCAAGCCACATTTCTGACACATACAAGAGTTATGGATTAATGTAAGGTGTAAGAGTTAGTTAATAAGAAAACCTGAGCAAATAGGCCAAGCAGTTTATAATTAATGTAGGCCTCTTGTATTTCTTTGAGACTGAATGGCTGCAGGACCAAGTGGAACAGAAACCTCTGTCAATACATCTCATCATCCTTTCTCTTGGAATCCAGCTATATATTGAAAGAAGACAAGGATAGAATATTGAATAATGAGGAACTAAGAAATTTAGATTTTTTTTCAGAGTACCTAAATGTTGGGGCAACTTTATTGAACCTTCTAGTTTAGTTCAGTACCTATAGCTAAATGAACTTGAGTTGCTTACTTCATCTAGGCAATAACAGCAGAAGAAACTCTCTGTTTAATTCTGTCTGGATTCTATCATGGATTCTAAATCCAAAGAAACCATAAATATCTATTCTTTTGAATTTGGGATGTTTTATTACAAAATGGTAAAAACCTGAAACCGAGACCCACTAGGAATCTTCACAACCTCTTTGTGCAGATTAAGTAAGTGGATTTTAGTAAACTTTAGGTCATTTCCCTGTACCGTGCAATTAATAACAGGTAGAATCCAAATAGACTTGAAGGTTTTGTTTCATTCATTGCCTAGGGATTTTTGTCAATGTACCTGGTGCTTCACAGGAAAATATATATTTCAAGTGCATTTACAACTATAATGGTGGAAAATTTTACAGGTCTTCACAGAAGGATGTTGGAGTCGATGAACTAGAAACTGGTGTAAGGATTCCCTTAACTCTGAGCACAACTACTTTTACACAATAAGGATGGCAAAAGTTCATTTTCAATACCTGAAAAGAAAATGTTCTAAAGCTCAATGTAAGCTGTGAAGAACAATAGCCACACTAATGAATAATCATCCTGAAATATTAGAATGTGATTCAGAACACTGAGTTATCTAATGATGTGCCATTTACAATTGCCATTAACTTTCAGGGTATTGGATTTATACTAACTCAAAATAATTGTAATAAGAAGTATTTCTTTTAAGAAAAAACAGTTTTATATTTTGTCTAGGCTTCCCTTAACTTACTTTGATTCCCCCAAATACTTATCGCTAACTGATCCTTTCTATTTCCATTTAAACAACCATACAAAAGACAGTGAACAGAGTTTAACCAATGAAGTGCAAACTGAAGGACCCACGTTTGATCCCTTGAAAGCATTAAAGAAACCTGGATATAATGCCAGGTATCTGTTATCCCAGCATTGGGAATGGGGGAGTAGGGCCATCCCTGGGGCCTGCTTGTCATCTAGTCAAGGAGAGTTGGCAAGCTGTAGGTTCAGTGAGAAATCCCATCTCATAAAACAAGTTGGATGCTCTGGGAAAGATGACACAGTAGTCAAGAGCACTTGTATTTCCAGGGGATCCATGTTGAGTTCCCAGCACACATGTCAGGCAGCTCACACCACATTTAACTCCAGAAACTGTGGCTCTGGCCTTTATGGAAACCCACATTTATGTTCAAAGACCCGCACAGAGACATAGACATATTCACATAAGTAAGATAAATCTTCAATATTAATTTGGAGAAAAATTGAGGAAGATACCTGATATCAAACTCTGGCTCATACTTGTTTACACACACATGTACACATGCATGTACACAATCATACTCACATACACATGCATGAATACTATGTCCTTTGGAATACATGGCTAATCGATTTTACTGAGAGCAAAAACAGAATTTGAAAACAGTCATAGCTGACCTTGATATTTAGCCTGCCGATTTCTGCACTGAAAAATAATGGCAGCAGCTGTGATAGACTAACTACTCTTCCAGCATATGAATCTCTGTAGATTTTAAGCCCTACAGCCATATATCACTTCTGAAACCAAACTAATCCTACTACTCTTACTCCTGTCAGCTCAATGAGTAGTTCATCTTCATCCATAACATTAAGGGTGAGAAATCTTTTGGATGGGCAGAAAACAATTTAAGCTCAGTGACACCTAAGAGAAGAAAAACAAATTGACTCTCAGCCATCTAGACTGCAGCCCAGAGATGAGGATGGACTTGAAATTAATACAGAAACTTCAGGCCATCATTTATTTCTTAGATATAAGTTTCATATATAAGAAATAAGGGTTGTAGAAAGGAAGAACAATTCTGCCAGCTAAAGGATAAAGTCCAAACCCAAGGTTTATTTATTCTACTCTGGTATGAATGAGGATGTAACTAAATACTGACTTTCTTCCAAGTAGGTCATTTAAGTGTCTTAAAGTAAGACCAGTTTTATAGTGTCCAAAATACTCTGGTCAAAAGGACAAGTTTGTGAAATGAAAATGTAGGGTCTCTGATATTGATATTCTTATGTGTGGCCTTATGAGCCACTGAGTTAGAGAATCTTCAAGTGTCATTAGAAGCCACAAATGAATTAGAAGCTGCAATCAATTTCACTCATTATATCTGCAGCCCATTAGTTCTGTACTATTATATAGAAAAACCACAATTCTATACAGCCTAGAGGGTGAAATCAGACTGAATAATAAAAAAAAACCTCATCATCTTCTTTTCATTTATAGCCTCCATTTACAATGGGAGAAAGGTAGCACTTCAGAATCATAAAGGAGATTTGAAATTCTGTATTTACTTAGAAAGTATGACAAATGGTGTGTGCTAGAAGGCTCTGTGACAAATTGTTACTGTAATATCTGCCAAGCCCATCACCTTCCACAGACACCCTACTTCATCCAGAAGCACTTTCATAGAATGGAGCTGCTTTGGAAGTAGAGAACAGTAATGAAATAAGAATTCTTTGATTTCCAAATACCATTGATATTGTAAGACAAAATCCCCCTAGTTCCTACTGTGCTATCAGGATTCCAGCGATCACTGGTTCTACTTCAGCAACTGCTGCACCTGCTGACTTGTGATCTACTCTGGGAAAGAAGGTGAAGAAATAATTTTCATTTTCAACTTAAAAATTATGAGGACTGAGACGAAAAGAAAGGTGGGGAGGGAGGGAGAAAGAACCAATACTGTACTAGTGACCTAGAGAGTGTTTATTGCTCTTGTTCATACATACATTTTCAAAACAGAACACTGTTTGTGTGTTTATGTTCCCTCACATTCCTTCTATTACATTTCTGCATGTTTACTCATAGGACCCAGCACTTTTATGTTTAACTTTCTGTCCTAGAAAGATGGGTCAGTGCTTAAAAGTGTGCATTACACTTATAAAGGACATGGGTTTAGTTCATATCACTGCATTAGATAGGTCACACCCCATAGCAGCAGTTGTAGGGGTTACAACTACCTTTTTCTGGCCCTTACAGGCTCCTAACTATGCATGCATGTGCACACACACATGCATGTGTGCACACACAGGCATCGGCACAGGCACATATACAAAGAGACAGAAATGGGGGAATTTAAAAGAATTAATAAATCTTTTTACTTTAAAGTGAATTTTCTTGAGTGAGACAAATTCACCCTAACCTGAAGCATTGCAGAATCATCTGTAGGGATTGTATGTTCCATTGGTATTAGAAAATACCTGGAAGAAACAAAGCAAAAAATAATTTTTGGATAATGGTCTCAGAGATTTCAAGTTACCATGGCAGGGAGGATATTGCATGGCATAGCAGGGCAGCACCATACACCCACAGCACGAGTTTTTAGAGAGCTTATGATGTTGTGCTTCTGTCTTTCTCTTTTACTCCTCCCAGGACTCTGGTCATGATATGACACCATACATATTCAAATCAAGTTTTCCTACAAGTAGTTAATCCTCCCTGAACACACGTTCACAGATACCCAGAGGCATGCTTTAGTAATCATTTGTACACTCAGTTCAATCAAGTAACATAATTAACCACCATAGAGTCTTAGCCAAACAATTTCTAATTTAAAATGATAAAGCATGTGAAATTCTTAAACCAAAAGAACCCCCAGCTGGTGAAATGTAGATCTTAGTAAATGAAATATGTATTGAAGGTTTCTATAGCATATAAGTATAATATTTTTCCTACATATCATTCAAACCTCCATAGCTAATATCAGATTGTCATTTCAACACAGATTATAAATTTTAGTTTTAGAATGTCAATCTCATACTCATAGTTTTCGTGGAGCATAAATTGAAATCCTTTTGACTGAAACCATCAATGTAAAATGCAAACCTTTTTGAGTTGTCTAACAAGATAAAAATGAATTACATATTATAAGAAAGAAATAGGAAGACTGCTTGAGTCTCAAGGAAGATCATTTAAGATGAGACATAAAGCATCTAAAGGTTAGAACATAGGAAGAAGGTCTGTGAATACTATCTTCTGGAAAATACACAATCCACATAATACCATCATAATCTCACAGCAGCTGCTGCTGTACAAGACTGAACCTGTCTATGGTCAGTCATGAATCATGGGAAGCAGGGGTGGGACCTCAAAAGAGTCTATCCCTTCCTGCTAATCTGTTGGCTACTGTTAGGTTCTGCAGAAGTGTAAGCAGAGACTGCTTGTTAGTTTCCCAGACACCCAGATCTAAATAAATCACACAGAAACTATATTAATTACAACACTGTTCGGGGCCTGTAGCAGAGCTATAGAGGAACAGAACTAGGTGGGGTAAAACTAAGCTAAATGGTGCGAGGTGGAATTGGAGAAAAGCCATGGAGCCACCACCAGAGACAGATGTGTTGAAACCTTGCTGGTAGGCCACGGCCTCATGTTGATGTACAGATTAATGGAGATGGGTTAAATTAAGATATAAGAGTTAGCCAACAAGAAGCTAGAGCCAATGGACCATGCAGTGATTTAAATAATACAGTTTCTGTGTGATTATTTTGAGATTAAGTGGTCGGGAACCAACAAGGGACCTCCTCACTACACGTAAGGCCACCTAAAGATAATGTTTTGCTCCCAGAAAAAAAATCATGATATAGGGAGCACAAAGAAAGGGAAAAGCAAAAGCAAAAAAATGTACAACAAAATAGTCTGACTGGAATATCAAGCTAGGGTTATAATGACTTTAATAGGGTCACTCTTCTTTTTAAAGAAGGGTGTTTTACACTGAGTTTAAAACTAGAAGTCATATAGGCAGCAATACAAGTAATCATCACCAAAACCTGAACACAGAAGTTTTAATCCACTACAAGGCTAAGGAAGTTAAATGTCATTCCTTTTCTTCATGGATGAAAATATTTTATTTTCCCTTTCACATACAAAGTTAAGATCTTATCAGTAATTATCCATAGCAATCCACAAGAATACTGCGTGCCTCCCCAAAACAAACTAGAAATGGTGTAACTGCTGACTGAATATCATAACAGGAACATGAAATGGTTAAACATCCTTGAATGTGACCAAGAGCAGAGAAATCATCAGTCCATAACCATTTGCAAGCAGACACAAGAAGATTTGGGATGTCATTTTGAAAATCTTTCCTAAAGGGATTCTGTGTGTCCTGCCATCAGACATGCAACAAAGTTGTAGAGGAGTTGGGCCTCACTATTTAAGGAGGTTCTAAAATATAAACCCTTAGTCAATACACTAGCACTAAAGCTTTGCTTGCCTATATGCTTTCAAGCTGGATTGATTCTTCTTTAATAGAAGGGAATCTATTCCATCTGTGAAGATAGACACCTTCTGGAAAGAGTGAATCTAGACTATGTGAAACTTCACCATTATAAGGTTCATTCTCTTCTTCTCACAGGTCTATCTAGGACTCAAGAACTATAGATCAGTTCATGCCATCCTACCCAGTTTGAGAACACAAAACACTGTATTTGAGTCTCCAAGCAGGTAGATTTTTCTCAGTAATAGTACCAGGCCTTCAAAAGGCCTTCAAAAACCCTGGCCATTGCTCTAGCTGCTAAACAACAGTTTTTGATAAGATAAATGTCAAAGAATTTTGAGGTAAGTTGTAAAATTGCCACTATATTCTTATATTTCTGTTGTTGTTTCTATTAGAATTAGATTTGAGAGAAAAATGAATTTTAAAAGCTGTTATTAAAATGCAGCTATTGATTTGGCAGATGTCCATTCTTCAGGAGACAATGACCTTTTGTAGGAACTTGTATTCTATCTTTGGATATTTATTCTGAAGACACTTCATACACTGCTTAATCCCCTGAAGAAGAAATACCATTTTAGCTAGCTTTTTATAGGTTTCCTCTCCCAGTGCTTGCTACACTGGTGCCACCATCCACACCCTTTTACTACACAATTTTACCATGTAGAAAGTCACTGTGATAGGTGGTATAACTGTGCTCTGTAGTGCTTAGCTTTACACTGGAAACAAATGTCTCTTTGACCAGCAGACCTGATGCTTGCATAACACTGTGTGGTTCTTCCCTATCCTTACCATGACAAGCAGATCCACCCAGCTTCCCTCCTTTAGAATTCCCTTAGTGAGAAGTGCATACTGGTTTCTTTGTTCAGATATGTCCAAAATCCTCCCATGTTTCCTGTAAGTTTTCCCCAACTCTTCTTTACCACACTTCACAGTCTTATGGATGTATTTGGGTGGGAGACAGAGAGGGAAGCCAAGTAGATCTATATTTGTAAAAACTCATTGCAATCTTCTTTAAAATTCCTAGTCTTTTACAAGAGTTGGAGGTAGGTGATGGTGATAGTGATGGAATTGAGGCAGGAACTGTCTGATAGACTTTTTAAGTTCTGTATGTATGTGTCTAGCACTTACTTTTAAAATATATAAAAATATCTCAGTTATTATCCTGAGTTTTATGGCATAAGTTGATGGCTGGAACATGGTCCTAAAATTTCCTATTATAATAATGATGATGTATCCCAAACTATATTCTGTATACACAACAGTTTTTGGAGGTATGCATTAATATTTTGCTAATTATATTATTTTAAATAGGCTTAATGGTAGGTATTAATTGTCAACTTGACACAAGCTTAGAATAATTTGGAAGGAAGCCTGCTTGTGGGTTTTTGAGATCAGATTGGCCTGTGGTTGTGTCTACAATGGATTTTCTCGATCTTTGTGGAAATATTTAGTCTAAAAGTCAGTAGCATTCTTCACTGGTTTTGTGCACCAGAATGTGTAAGAGTAGGGAAAGGAAGCTGAATACTATGCATCTGTACATTCATAACTCTGCTCTTGACTGTGATGTGATGTGTCTTGTTGCTTCAAATTCCTGCCGCCTCAATTTTTCCTTGAGAATGGGCTAAAACTTTGAACTATGAGCTAAAACAAACCCTCTCTCCCTTAAGTTGCTCAATGTCAAGATATTTTCTTTCTTTTTTCTTGAAAATTACAAAAGTCGTGGCTTTAATTCAAAATAAAGGAATAATCAGGTTTCCTTAAGCTGTCAACCAAAAGTAAAAGTTGAAAACCAAACAGGAATGAGTCTCTCCACAATTTTATGGCACACATTTATATTGTAAATATATGTGGTAAGGAGTTATTGAATGGAGATATTTGTGAAGTTCTTATTTTTCTTTCAAAAAGAACAAGTCTCTGAAGTTCCAAAGACTCTGCATTTCAGAAATGTATTGAGAATACAATAGAGAACCCAGTTTTATATGCTGCTTGGGTGGGAATTGCTGAATAGAAACTAATGAGCAGGCAAATACAAGAATATACAGTGGCTATCTTTATTTTTTGCTCCATTTTTTTTAATTTTAATGTATACACACTCAGTAATTTTCCCAATAGGTGATGTATGAATTACAACTGAGATCCTAATTTGTACAAAATAGCTCATATTACTAACTTCTTTCAATATCATGTAAAATTTGCTTCTATATAGCTTTTTCTCCTTTTATTGTCATTAATATCATGAATTATATATTTAGAGTCTATTGTTCTTTTTTATATTATTCGCTGTTTACTTTTTATTTAAGTATCATTTCCTTTTTTATTGCTTTATAAATAATACCATTCAAAATTTCCACCTCCTGCCCTTCTCCCATTTCCCTCCGGCTCCCCCCTTCCCCCTCCCCCTCCAGTCCTAAGAGAGAGCAAGGTACCTGCCCTGTTGGAAGTCCAAGGCCCTCCCCCTCCATCCAGGCCTAGGATATTTTCATCACAGCAACAGAAGTAAAAGCCAGAAAATACAGTTAGAGGGAGACTTGCCAATTTGAGAATAGCTGGAGCATACTCCCAGGAATGATGCACCTGCAAGCAAACAGGAGGTCAAAAGTTGAAACAAAAGCAATTGTGGTACCTCACCCCAGAGGTGAAATTTGCATTAGATTTTTCTAAAGTTAACCCAAACAGGCCAGGACTTTGAATCTGCTCCTTGCTCCATCATTGGCCATGATGTCCTTATGGGTGAGTCAAAGCCTACAAAAGGACTTAGCTAAGACTAATAGGCAAGAATATCTTAACTCAATCATGAATATTGTCTCTGTGTCTACTCTGAAAATGCATTGCATTTACTTACAATGGAAACTGGGATGCAGATAAGTACAAAACAAGAACCTTCAGCCTAGACAAGAAAAAATACATCATGGCCATTGAGGGAAACAAGATGGTGGATATAGTATACAAATGGCTAGAGAGATGGTTCAGCATTTTAAAGCATTTGTTGCTCCTTTAGAGGACCAAGCTTTAGTTTCTAATACTCATGTAGAGCAACACATAGTTACCTATAACTTCTGCTACAGTGGTTCCAACTTCATCTTCTGACCTCCATTGGCATCCATACATATGTGACATGCATACACACATAGATACACAAGCATAAATTAAAATAAAATATTTTTCAAAACATCTATATACAATGACTAGATGGGATAATATGAGTGTCATCTAAACTGTAAAGGTTGTAAAATATAAAATAGTGATAATTCCAAATGCTGATGAGAATGTAGAAAGACTCACTCATCTACATAATCGTGTTATGAATGTAAAACAGCATAACTGTTCTGGAAAAATACTATTGAATTGTCCTATAAATTAAACAGTACTCACTATATAACTCAACAATCTAACTGATGGGTGAAACTGAGGATTACACTGATGCTTACAAACATAAGGAAATGTTTGCAAAGCTCTATTTATAAAAGCCTCAAAACTTGGAAATAATCCAAGAATGTTTAAATAAACTGGATAACCTATATAGCAGAGTACTCTCACTAAGCAGGAGATAAACTATAGATAAACTGTGAATGCTTTAACTTAACTCAAAGACATTTTACTGAAGGAAAAAAGCCATTCTTAAAATATTGTGTGCTTCATTTTTTAAATGAAAATAGAATCAAACTGCTTTTTAAATATTTACCTTTAATATCGATAGATAATAGCAGTTCAAAGCCCTCATCAAAGAATCTGTTTTTTGCACTGCATGTAAACTACTAGAGAGACCCATAGCTGATCAGAGTGCAGAGAAAAAGTGACTAGAAGTGCTCAGTGCTAAATCCAACAGATATCTCACTCAATCTCTGTGGGTCCTGGGGAACAACAAGGAAGAGAGGGTAGACAGATTGTAAGAGCCATAGATTGGCATTTCTGTGAATCAATGTCTCTTAGAAATTAGAGGGCCATTACCTTCATATGAACTCATATCACATGTGAGGCTTATACAAAAATTCTGAACCAGAGGAAGTCAATGAACATTCTATCATGAATTAAGGAATGGCTCACTAAGTCCCACACCTAGATGATGAACTATTGGCAGCTGGGGAAGAAACAATAATTTTTCTTCATGGATGTGATCTCTCATAGATTTCCCATGTTTCAATGGATGGCCTCACACCCATGTGTAGATGTGTATTCAGAGAGTTAAAAATGAGAAGAATGAAAGTTGGGAAAGCCTGGGAAGAGCTGGAAAGGGATAATATTGGGTAAATATGATCAGAATATATAATATACAGATATGAGATTATTAAAAAGTAAATAAAATATTACTACACAAGCTCATGTATATAATAGTCTTTAAATCATATAAAATATACACAAACATTGGAAATATTAGTGGTTGGGGATGTATTTAAATATTAACAGGATGTTTGAGGATAAAGTAAGATTTTCTACTAGGATATTTCTGTTTCTTAATTGTAGTAGTTATTTCATGAACCTACCCTTTAACTAAATTATCTAGAATAATACATGCATTCAAAAATATGTACTGCTGCCAGGTACCCAAGGGCCATCTTGTAAATTCTACAGTCATTTCTAAGAAAACTCCTAGAAAATGTAAATTACCGAACATATTATTTGAAAACACTGAAATAATAACAGGAACAAATTTAATTAAAATCACTGAGTTGCCTAAAATTTAATAGTGATTAGTCAATGAACATTTTTAAAATTTATTTTTATTAAACTAATATATTTCGCTATGTACCAGTAAACTGACCTAACAGAATGATGAGTTAGCAGTTAAAATAAAACAAAGGGAGAGATGGCACAATGTTTAAAAGTGCTGACTGTTCTTGAGGAAGGCCTGAGTTTGTTTCTTAATACCCAGAGCAAGCTGCTTACAACTGCCTGTAACTCCAGCTCCAGGGGATCTGATGCCTTTTTCTGGTCTCTGCGGCACCAGCACACATATGATGGTAGGCGCATCACACACACACACACACACACACACACACACACACACACACTCACAAACATTAATACACACAAATAAAAATAAGTCTTTTAAAAAGATGAAGTAAATAAGGTATTGAAAATCAATAGTAGTCTTAATAAAGATTTTGGGTTCTTTTGTTTTGTTTTTGTTTTTGGCTTTTCAAAACAGTGTTTCTCTGTGTAACCCTGGCTATCTTAGAATTACCTCTGTAGATCAGGCTGACCTCCAACTCAGAGATCCACCTGTCTTTACCTACTGAGTACTGGAATTAAGGGTGTGTGTCACTACTACCTGACAAAAAAGATATTGTAATTGCTTGTCCACAATGCTAGCAATCCAAATAGTTAAGTAAATCCCAAATGAAATACAAAATATGTAAATCTATTTCTCTATAAATCTAAATTAAAGCTTAGGGAATCAATGTCACCATCTTGTTAATATAATTTATTTAAATTTTAACAGGATTGTAATTTTGTTTTACATCTCATCTTTTGCTTTCATTTTATGGTCATGGAAAAGCACTTTTAAAACTCTATGGGATTAAACATTTAAATAAAATTACCATGAATAATTTGATTCAACATTAGTATCCATGAAAATTTGCTAAAACACTCTCTATCCAAGTTTGATGACAGTTACTATACTGCAGGCCTATCATGCTGGGAATATTTCATCACACAAACAGAAAGAGTTGAGCACTTTTCATAGGATTATAATATAATAAATCACCAGAGTTCCAATTTTTCATCATAAAATTATAACAAATATTTAATGATAATTTGATAAGCATGCCATAAACGTACTACAAAATAATTGTATATTAAATGACTACAGGCAAGAAATAAAATATGTGACCAATATATTTACAAAAGAAAGGGGACACATAATAAGTATAATATATTGTAAGAAAGTAAAACTCCATGTTTATAAACCTCTAAGGGAAGCAATCAGTTAAAGGATGTTTTGTAACTATGACATGAAATGATAGTGTTTCTGAGGCTGGAGAGGTAGATCAGATGTTAGGAATGAGTGTGTTCTTCCAGAGAACCCCAGTTCACTTCTCAGCATCCATGTCAGACAGCTCACAGCCATTCATGACTCTAGTTCCATAGATTATCATAACATTTTTCTGGCTGGCATGTAAATCTGCATGAATATGGTGCACATACACACAAATGGAAACACAGGTATATATATATAAAATGAAATAAATGGAAAACATGCGCTTTTATAAATCTAATCCCCTTCTACATTCTAGTACAATGAGTAACACTAAAACCAATTTTATTTTATTAAATATATACTTATTTATTATGTATACAGTGTTCTGCATGCATGCATGCCTACACACCAGAGGAGGGTGCCATATTTCATTACAGATGGTTGTGAGACATCATGAGGTCTCTGGGAATTGACCTCAGGACCTCTCAAAGAGCAATAAGTTCTCTTAACCCCTGATCCATCTCTTCATCCCTAAAACCAATTTTACTGAGCACACTCAGAAATATTATTATATACACATAAAAATAGATGGATAATGTTTAGATTCACGTTTTTAAGTTAAGTCTTGCCTACATACACACAGGAGGCTTGATGTGAAGAATACATTGTAAAATGAAAAGAAGGAAGTATTTGCCAGTTTTCATTTAATTTAGATCTCCAAATTAAAAAAATTCTTGCTTTGTCATGGAAGGAAACTGAAGTTCTATAGTAATTAATAAGCTTAAAATTATCCTTTATTATATTTAATATTTTTCTGTGGCAATTCCTTCAGCCAATGGCCTTTGGGATGCTGGCCCACTTTGGGCATGGTCTTGGGTACTATATATGCAGACATAGAGGCATAAATGTGTACCTTGGATGCTGAATTCAGTACTAGTTCCAAGAGCACACAGAAGATTGTGAATCATTATTCTGTGAGTTTGCCCCCTGATAAATAAACTTTTATTGTACCACTCAGGGATAGTGTGGAACTATTTTAAGTTGCAACAGATTGGTGCCCACATGGCTAGAGTCCATGTCTGCTAAACTACCCACACAGCTGAACTACTCTCCAAAGATGAGCTACCCCTTTGGTGCACAGCTGCAAACCATTTGACTGGCCTGTTTCACAGCAACTTGGAAATTTTCCTCCTGCCCACCCATGTGGTTAGGTCCCAGCTACTACTCTGGGAGCACAGGCTTCTCTGGTTTGCATTCCCAGTTGGGATCCAAGAATGCCTAGCTTAATCTTCAACAAGTAATTGTTGTGCTTCTCTTAATTAATTAACTAAATTTCATAATAATTAAGTATCAGGTGATTCAGGTATTAAGACCTGCTTTGCCACTTCCTGTTGTGACTCTTCACCCTGTGTACACAACCATGTCACCTACTGGCCAATAAAGATTATTATACCTACAACAATTTTCTAAAAACTATAATGGAGGTATGTTAATTTGATTAATAGATAAACAATTTTGAAAATTATAAATAAACTCCAAGAAAATATCACCATTCAGGTATTTAATAACTTTTTTGTTTCTACTATAGATGGAATCTGCAAGGGTAATATGAGGCTCCTAGTACATATATTTTTGTGTTTGTGGAAATTAGATTTGCTCCTCATATTATATACTTAACAAAATGTTTTGATAACAGAGTGAAGAATGAGAAACTTTTATAAATGATATATTGTTGACAGACTAGTAATGGGAAGTTAACTTAAAGGATACATGGCATTGAAAATGAAAACCTTAATCTGACAGGCAAAACTCAATCCATGTCAATGGAGAATGAAACCTTACAAAAGGGTACTGAGAGATTATCTGAAAGGATAGATACTGTTGAAATTGACAATCAAAATCTGTTAAAAAGTTATTACAAATTAGCAGATAGAACATCTCTCCAGGATGGCCATCTGCATGCCATCCAAATAATAATCAAGAATGAAAAGTTATCATTAAAGGAAAAGTTTAATATCTTGGAATCACATCTGCAATATGAGGAACAGAAATTATTTGATTCAATGAAACCATTAGAAGTATTAACAAGTCAAGAGATTCAGGCTTTATAAAAGACAGTGATCAAAAGATTTTAATCAATTGAGAAACTTGTCAGAACAGATAACCAAATAGAGGAGGTACAAGCAAAGGATTTAGCATCTTCAGCACCTCTCAGAGTCAGAGATGACTTACTGAGAGTTTTAGCTGCTTATCTTGCTATTACCTCCTAAAACTAAGGAAATACTCAATACCCAAATGTAT
>LOJH01024242.1:0-19190 GCA_001685095.1 Ellobius talpinus | reverse complement strand
GGGAGGAGACTCCTAAGTCCCCAATGAGTGATGGACCCCAAGTCTCGAGAGGCCATCTATATTTGCAGGGCATCAAACCTCCAGTTCTGAGCTACTTTTCAGAGTCCTTGGAGATGTGGTTGCATTCCTACTCATGGTCAACAGGTGGCAGTGTTGCCTTGCCATGAGAGCGTAAGTCGTGCTTTGGTGGGATGCCTGCACTGTAAATGTGCCCTCCCTATTAAAGAGTCCTTGGCCCCGGGATGGGGGGGTAAGCAGCTGCCAAGGACCCACTGAGTCCGAGGCAGGGGAAGGGGAGAGTAGAGACGTGAAAGAAGTCTGGCTGCCCAGAACCAACCACTGAAGCAGGTTACCTTTCCCCAGGCATCATCAGGGCTGCTGCCTCACTTCACAGTGGGAGCCATGTCATCTCATTTCCGGCCCTAGAAGCTGTGCTCAGGATATTTGGTGTTACCAAGCACAGAGCGTGAGGGCCACGAAGGCCTTTGCTGGGTTCCAACAAGAGCTCATCTTCTTTACTGGGTGCAAAGGGAGGCAGGGGCTGCCAACCAGACCTTATTTCTGTATATTGTGGGCATCCCAGAAGTGGGTATCTAAGGCAGAGATTTGAGAAAGTGGGCCAAGTTTGGATCCTGGCCTTTGAGTCTGAGCAACCATGTTTTCCTCAAGGTGTTTCTATGGTGAGGGCTCACCTACACTCTGAGCATCTGCCTGGAAGGCACAGGTACTTCGCTGGCAGTGGGGGCCATGGAGCTGACTACCAAGGTGCTCTGTTGACAGTCCTGGCAGCCAGCAGTTCTTGACATGGATCTGGGCAGGTGGAAGCTCAGCAGGTGACAGAGAGCCAGGGACCCACAGCACGTTTCACTTGTCTGAGGCTGCTTCTGCCCTAGGTTGGGGACTAGTGCTGATATCCCCCTCTGAACCCCAAGCCCTGACCTCTTTTGTGATTAATGAGCTGACGATTCTGCATCGATAAGGAATTAACCTAGAGCCCCTGCCCATCGATAGCTAGGAGTCCAGATCCCTAGCCCCGCTCCACCCCTGCCTGCTGGGAGGCTCCAGGGCACCCCCACCACCCTGCATGGCTTCACACTCCAGTGTAGTGCTACACAGAACGACCCTCAGAACTGCCTCAGTCACCACCTCCCATCAGCCCCTTTCACACACAGACGGCAGCTGGTTTATACTGGTTTAATCCATGTCAAATGTAGTTTACAAAGGGAAAGGACATGTACCTTTGTATAGAATATAGAGACACAGCATCACACCATAGGGCGCACAGGAAGGCAAGGGAGACAGCACTCCCGCCGGGAGCAGCTCTACTCCCAGGAGTTGCTCTCAACAGCAGGCTGGGCAGCCAGGCACCCCCAGCCAGCCCAGCTGAAGCCTGTTTCTGCTCGGTCCCATCTTTCACCCTACCCCCCAGCTCCTCATATGAGCCCCATGAGCTAAGACTAAGGAGGATCATATCCCTTGGGGCACATGGCCCACGTCTGGGAGAAGAAATATACACCACTGAACACCGAGCACATGGGAAAGGGAAGGGGACGCCATGGGAGAGGGAAAGGCAGGCACCTTAAGAGGTGGATGGGCCGAGCCCCCAGCCAGCCCTGAAGGGGGCACTGCTTCCAGGAGTCATTAAAAAAAGAAAAAAAAATCGTACAATCAAAGGGAAGGCGGTGGAAGGCAAAGTGTCCCATTTATACACAACATTGTAAACATACACAGTCTATATTACATGTGCTTCAGTCTGGTGTTTGCATGTCTGTCAGTCAGTCTAGGGGATGGATCTCAGGAGCCTTGTCCTGCTACTCCCCATCCCTACCTTCCTGCCCCACACTGGAAACAGAGCCAAAAGAGGCATGGTCCCCAAGTTCAGAAGGAGCACGCAGGAAGGGCTGCTCCACTCTGGCTCCAGAGTCCTATATGTGTGTTTGGGTGTGTATGTGCATGTATGTACACCGGGAACCTGTGTGCAATTATGTACAAAGGGAAAGGGGTTCACTGTCAGAGGCTGGGGCAGGTGGGGATGGCCGGCTCACAAGTAGATCCTCCGCAGGTCTCCAGGCGCTGTGATGGTGTTGCACTGAGGGCAGAGCTTCTTGGCACCCTGAAGAGAGAAAAAGGGGGAGGGCTCTGTTAGACAGAGCATGATCTGTGTGTGTGCACATGAGCACCGGGCCTGCAGCCATGTCTCTGCACCAGTTTGTGTGGGACTTCATTCCCATCAGCCAGGCTAGGGATGCATGCATGGGCTGCCTCTGAGTAGGCAGACATGCTCCTGTGTTGGGGAGACGCCAGGATCAAACCGCCTGGCCAGCCCCGCAGCAGGAGCCCTGGTAATGAGAACAAGGCTGGGTCCAGCTGTGGCTGCCTCGGCCCTAACGAGATTACATGCGGCCTTTGATCAGGACACAGAGCCCACGTCCGGGCCTTTTATTGCTGTCTCCGGGCGACATTTTAATGGTTGTTCCCGAGCTAAGAACAGGGCAGGAGCAGAAGGAGCTTAGTAATGGGAGGGGGAGGGGCAGAGGCCCTGGTCTGGTTTACCCACCACCAGCCTCTTTCTGATCTGGGGTCTCAGCAATATATGTGATACACCAGGGCTGCCTTGGGGTGGGAAGGGAGCATGCAGTGCGTCCATGGAGGGAGGAACAGAATAAACCTGAAGTAGAGGGCAGACAATGTATTCAACTTGGGGGGGCTGCATCCCTGACTCAGGTCTTCCTTAACTCTCCCAAGCAGGTGCAGCCACAGATGTGAACATCTGGCCAGTGCCTCTAATAGCTGCCCACCCACTCCTCACCAGAGTCCGCAGCCAGCACTCTTCACAGTGCACATGCCAACACTGGATCGATGTTAGGGGCATCGAGTATGAGTCCTAGGGAAGAGGTGGGCAGAGAAGGGGTCACTGAAGCAAGCTCACCCTCTGAGAGCCCAGATACAGCCAAGACCCTCCCCAACCCACAGGGCGCTGATACCTGACCATGAGCATGCCTTGATTCCTTCCCACTCACCATGCAGATGAGGCATTTGTATCGGTCCCCCCGAGATAGCTGCCGTTCAAGCTCCCTGACACGAGCCTTTAGGGCCTCAAAAGTAGTTACAGCTGAATCTTCCGTGATTCTGTAGACAATGCACAGTGGGGTAGCAAGGTGGTACCCTCAACCCAGAGTCACACAGGGAGCCTCTTCTCAGCATCTCCACCTGCCAGCTACTTCCTGCAGAACTGAACTCAGTACTCTTGCATGTCTACCTAATGAATGTCTAAGTCGGAGTCTTGGCAACCATCCCAACCCCTTACCCTCAACTTTCAAAACCTGTCCACCTCTTGCTAGTTTCTCTGCAATCTCCACTTGTTCCCACTCTTACCACACACCACCATGCTGTGACCCTTATGTTTAAAAAAAGGAAATAGTCACCTCGGATATGGTGGCGCACACCTTTTAATCCCAGCACTTGGGAGGCAGAAGTGGGTAGCCGGCAGATCTCTGTGAGTTTTGAGGCCAGCCTGGTCTACAAAGGGAGTTCCAGGCCAGCCAGGGCTACATAGATCTTGTCTCAAACCAAACCAATCTCATATAGCCCAGGCTAGCCCCAAGCTCTCTAAGTAACTGAGAGTAACCTTGAATTTTTAAAACTAAATCTTTCAATTTATTAAAATTTTTTATTTTTTTTTGGCCAGGCATGGTGTCACATGTCTTTAATCCCAGCACTAGGGAGGTAGGGGCTCTGAGTTTGCAGTCAGCCTGGTCTACAGAGTGAGTTCCAGGACAACACATAAAAACTCGTCTCAAAAAAACAAAACAAAATTTAATTTTAAGTGCATGGGTGTTGAGCCTGTGGAGGCTGGAAGAGGGCATCAGATCCCCTGGAACTGGAGGTACAGATGGCTGTAAACTGCCATACAGGTGTTACCTTGTAGGAACCAGACCTCAGTCCTCTGGTCGAATAGCCAGTATTCTTAAACCCCTCTTTGTTTCTCAAATTAGCATTCTAAATATGAAATTTCATCAGGGCATTTAAAAAAAAAAGGTACTTCTTGAGCTGAGCGGTAGTGGCGTAAGCCTTTAATTCCAGCACTCGGGAGGCAGAGGCAGGTGGCTCTCTTTGAATTTGAGGCCAGCCTGGTCTACAAGAGCTAGTTCCAGGACAGGTTCCAAAGCTACAGAGAAACCCTGTCTCAAAAAAACAAAAAAACCCAAAAAGTACTTCTTGCCCCTACTTAGTGCTGGGACTGGGCTTCTCACATGCTGGAAAAGCATCCCATGAGCTGAGTTACACCTCCAGCCCCTCATCCACGTGGGCTCTAAGGATCACTTTACTAACCCAAACAAACGCTTCTCTGCTGTAGCCCTTCCTCGAGCTCATCCTGCCAGCCCCTGGCAAAACTTACATTCTAAAGGCCAATCCAGCCATTTTCATTTCCAGCATTTTAGTGTGTCCTTCAGCATCAACTGGCCCAGCTTATCTGCATCTCTCCTCAGTAATTTGCCACATCCTTATGCTATTCATATAAACAGTGTTCCCAAACTATTCCTTCCCTCCCTCAGCCTCTCTATACTGCTCTCTCTGGGTTCCTTCTCCAGGAATCACCAGCCCCGCCTTATCACTCCGGCTCCTCCAGATGTTGTCTTCAACTCCATTCACCCTAGCATCCCGACAGCAAAGGTGTCTGTCTCCTTAGCAAGGCTGAGTTTCCTGAAGGCAAAGGCTTGCTTGCTAAAAACATCTCCCAGTGACTATTTACTAGTGACATAAGCCCTACTTGAGGATGTAAACATGACAAAACATTTGCCAGCCCAACCTTCAGGGAAAAGCAGCGATGTGGGACTGAATTAGTCTAGGTAGTTTCAAGCCCATGATCTAATCCTGAAACAAACCCAGCAGCACAGAGAAGGAATGGCTAGAATAATCTCAAAGATCCCACCCACCACAGTCCTCTGAAAAGCAATAGCCCCAAGGAACACTCTAAGGAGAGAAAGGCTTCCTGGCCGAAGAAACAATGATCCTGGGGATGTGCCTTAGGGAATGACAATGTTACATAAAACACCCCAAGTTTATTAAGTATTTATTAACTGCCAGGTATTTTTACTGAGGAACTAATAATTATATTATTTATACCTCCTAAACCCGTGAGAAGATGCTCATTTTACATGTGAAGAAACCAGGTAGCCTGCCCAGACTGTGGCAGACCAAGGCCGTCCCGCTTACAGGGCGAAGAGTCCCCAGGCCAAGCAGCCCGAGAGCCCATGCAGGCTGGGAGGCAAGCAAGTGAAAAGGGAGAAGGGAGACTTCTCCAGGCAGCAGCAGGGTACAGCTAAGTCATGGGCAGCCTGGGGTGGGACGGGACCTAACAGAATGGGAGAGCTTTAAAAGGTGAGTTCCATTAGAACTGCCTGCGGTAGGGTAGTGGAGGCCAGTGGTGGTGTGGGAACAGACAGTATTCTGGAGATAGGAGACGATTTGGCTAGCATGGGGGACAATGTGTCCACACTGGTCAGAAGGGAATACAGGGAACATGCTTACTGTTTTATGCTTTTGAGATGGTGTCTCATTACATACCTCAGGCTAACTTCAAATTTACTATGTAGTTCAGGCTAGCCTCAAACCCACAACCCTCCTCTCTTGGCCTCTGGAGTGTTGAGATTACAGAAATGTACTAATGCCCAGCTGGTAGTAGTAACATTTAATGTACAGCAAATTTCAATCTAATTTTTTTTAGGGTATCAGCAGCAATACAGAAATGTGACTCCCTAGTGGCTGTACAAAATGAGCCCATAATTATCCACCCCACTTCTCCAGAGATTGAAAAAGCTTTTGCCAGTTCCTTTTAGTGCTCGTAGGTTCCCTGTAGGTTCTCCTTGCTCAATCTCAGGCTCTGGGAAGTCTTTACCCACTTCTCCCTCATTAGCACAGCTAGCTTCTACTCTGGCATTTTGCTCAGTGCTCTACGTGCCATCCCTATGTGGACTGTTGGTAACTTTTCAACAAGGATGGGCTTTCCCTTTGCTGGAACCTGTACTTTGTGAACTAGGATGTCATGGGACCGAAGAGTATCAATTCTAGTGGATCTAGGCCCAATGGAGATCTCTGTATAGCAGGGATCAGTACTAGAGTGCCCCACCCACCAGAGCAGGTCCTAGAGTGCCCCACCCACTGGAGCCTGTGCTCACACAGGTGAGACAGAAATGCTGACTTCCCCTAGCCTTGGGTGGGTAGCACCTTCATGGACGGCCACTGGCTCTGGCCCCTACCTCCCCCTTGGGCGCCATCCTTGATTAATGATCTTGTCTTTCTGATTTATGAGCAGTCCCTTCAGACGAGGGTAGGCGCCCCTTACAGCCCCGCCTGCCCCGCTCAGCTGGAGTAGGAGAGAATTATTAAATAAACATCCATACGTCACCCCCCCTCCCTAAGCTGGTTGCACCGAATCCGTATGGCCCGCTCTGGCGCTGACACGGAGCAGCTGCGGTGATTCATGGGCAGCCGGGCCCTGCGCTGCGGCCCATACATCATGCCAGCAGCACTTGCGGCCCCGGCCGAGATAAACTGATCAAGCACAACGGGCTGGAATGAATTTATGACAACACAAAATGGAGGGAAACAAATGGGAGGTGACCCAGGCCACCGACCCAGCCCTGCACTGGCCTGCAAGCCACTCTTCTGGCAGGAGGCAAGATGGAAGACTGGCCCTAGAATGAAGAGGTTACCTTTTAACCCCAAGCAACCTAGCCTCTAGTTGGAAGGAGGGATAGGTGCAAGGAGATCAGCCCTGACCAATGGCAGCCACTCCAGCCAATCAGACTGGACAACAGCGCCTCCTGGCCCAATACTGGCCTTTCCCAGGCTTCTGGAAAGGCAGCAGGATGGCCAGTGGATATCAAATCCTGCGGCGCTGTCCAGCAGCCCCGGGTAAAGTAACAATGGATCTCTTTTTCCCTGCTGGAGAGTCCTGGCCAAAAATTCCTACTGGAAGTGATGAGACTCAACGCTCCTGCCTAAAACCTGCTGCAAGCGTCACCCGGGACAAGAAAAATGAAACCAATTTAGCTCCCGATTAAGAAACAGAAACTGGAGATGAATCAAGTGCACTGGCTGGGCTGGGTGGCCATACATCACATTCCACGGGTAGGGGCAGCTACAGTGGGCAGGGAAGGATTGCTCCTCGCTCCACCAAGGCTCCCAGGGCCATGGCCCAGTGATCAATTCACAGAGTCACGCTTAGCACCAGCTGGGCTCCACTGTCGGCTGTGTGCCCACGGCCGCAGGACTAAGCTGTACTCAGAGGACCAGAAGCCCTGGCAGCAGGCCTTCCTGCTAGAGCAAAGAGCCCCTCTCCCAGCCAACCATACTTACTTCTCAATGTCGCTGTTCTTGCAGGTCTTCTGCATAGCCTCCTGCTTGCTGCTTTCACCATTGCTGGTGGATGGCATCTCTGGAAGGACAAAAGTTCAACTCAAACTCTGGCTAGATGAGGGCTTGGAATTCAGTCACCACCATCTAACGACACCTGGGTCAGGACTTACCATCACTGGCCCATTTAGAGAACTCAGGTGTGATGCGGGTGCTGGGGGGACCACCACTAGAGGAGAGAAAGGAGAAAGAACAAAGTGAGGACAGCTGAGCCTGCCTCCAGCAATCACTCTGCAGAAACTGCCCGCGCCTTTGCCCACACTTGCTTTAGGACTGCACCCCGGAGTGCCTCTCTCTCCTTGGCTTCACCAGGCTCTTCTCCTGTGCAAGGGATGACATCGGCCTCTGTGTATCTGGCATGGTGGTCAAGGACAATAGATCCAAGGCTGCAGGAGGCCACACAGGCTCTGAGTCCTCAGGAGCGCTCTGCCCCAAGCTGAGACTTGCTCTAGAGTATGATAAAGCTTTAGAGACACCAGCTACTTTTGTTATTGGCGGTTGGCCCCATTTTGCCCCAAGGATACTGCGGTTTCCCATACTCCAGAGTGTCATCTCCATCCACATCCAGGTCAGCATCACTGTCTGGGTTCTCTTTGCCACTGCACATGACGAAGCCGGAGCCTGTGGGAAGCAGAACGTAAGAAGGGCCAGAGGCCAAGAACTAGGCCAAGGGTACCCCTTCTGCTTCCAGGTGAGAATTAGGTCCAAGGCTAGACAGAAACGTACAAGCAGACATTCGGGTCGGTCTTTTTCTTTCTTCCTTCCTTCCTTCCTTCCCTCCCTCCCTCCCTCCCTCCCTTCCTTCTTTCTATATTTGGTTTTTGGGACAGGGTTTCTCTGTATAACAGCCCTGGCTGTCCTGGAACTCACTATGTAGACTAGGCTGGCTTTGAACTAAAGAAACTCACCTGTCTCTGCCTCCCAAGAACTGGGATTAAAGCCATGCAACCACTACCACCCAGCAACATTCAGATACTTCTGGCTTTATTGCTGTCCCCCTCCCTCACCTTTTAATGTACTGCCTGCAACTCCAGATTGTTTTCGCTTATAAACCGGCACAACCAAACACTACGTCAGGCCCTGAGAGGACACTGTAACAGGCCTCCTTTACACCTGCCTTCCAGTTCCAGGAAGAGCAGAAAAAGGATAGAGAAACTCAGGTCCAAAAGTAACTCCAGAATAGGTCCTGGGCCTCCCTCTATCTCACTGTCCAGCCTGAGGTCCATCAGAGGAGAAAAGGTTGGCGAAGGCCAATCAGAGTCAGAGTAGGACCCTCCAGCCAACATCCTGATTTGGGCCACCAGGTCCTTTGCCAGCAAAAACACCAGGCAGCTGTTCAAATATTTGGCGTCTGAGGCGCCTGACATTAATTATTCATCTCCACCTCACCCAGCCCAGATTCCTGGACAACTGTAGTCAGAAAGGGATTAGAAAGGACAGACAAGTGAGGATCGGCATGCACACCTGCCCCTCAGAGCAGTCACGAAGGCAACTAGGCTGAACTGGGCAGGCTGAAGCCCAGACAGTCTGCTGATCCCCAGGGGCATTTGGTCCAACCAAAGGCAGACTCTTGGCTAAAGTGAAGGGTGAACTAAGGCTTCACCAAGTCAGCGCACCTCATATATGCCAGGTGGTCTCTGACTCCCAGAACCACACTTCTTGATAGGCCAAGATTGGAGACCAAAGAGCTGTCCCCACATCTTTGCCCTAGGGGTCTCAGGTGACATCTTACCAGCCAGACCAGCAGCTCTGCCAGGGACAAAGGAAAATGAAGGACTCTGCCCGAAAGGACCAACAAAGGAATCTTTTGCATCGAGGAAGACGCTTTGACCTCTGCCCAGTGATCTCAGAAATGTCTGCTTCCTGCCTCATCACACTTAACCACACAGTCCAACTCTTCCTCCCTGTTCCATAAGCACCGGTGGCTCCCACTGCATGCACAAGTCTAGGCTCCTCAGCCAGGTCGGTGAAGCCCTCATGTCTACTCCACAGTCTCACTTCACTCCAGACCCTATGTGTGCAGACATGAAAACTGCATACTATGTTGTAGACATATCTAAAGATTTGCACTCATGCTGATCCCTCCATGGCATCAGGATGCACTTTCAAGCAGTGCCTGTTTCCTGACTCATCCCTTTTACCCCTTCAGTCTATGGTCTGAGTCGGTACCTAGGATCTGCCTTCCCTGACAGTCCTCATTTGGCACCTACCCAGAGGGACCGACACACTTGAGGCAGCAGGCAGGTCAGCAGCAGAGCCATTAAGCTGAGACAACAGCAAGTTACAACTCTGTCTCCTATTCACAGCCAGGGGTCCTGACAAGCAATTCCCACCTGAGGGTGAGTGGCACCTCTATAAACCCTCTGACAGTTTGGGAGACAAACTCCGCCATCAATCAGAATGTAGCTATCAGGTTCATTTACAGTCCGCACCCCACAAGCCCTGCCAAACCCTGCCAGCCCCCACCCCCAAGCAGCCTCATGTTCCCTGCTCAGCCTAGCCTACCCCTGCCTTGTAGGCGAGGAAAAGGAAAGAACTCTTCGGTACACCCCTGACTAGTGTGGCTCCCTTGGCTAAACAGAGAAACCAAAGCTGCCAGGAAGCCCTAACAGGTGAAGCAGCCCAGTGACCTGAAGTACTTTCCTTGCGATAAAGGAATGACCTTTCACCTCTAATATTCTTTCAACCTTTTGGAGGTCATCCTGTCTGGCCTGGTATGAATTCAGGATCTGGTCCCATTCGCCAGGTGCTGAGTGGTGACTTCCTCAGGTATTCATACCTGTCCCTTCCTGATGTCCATCCCAGCTCTTACTCAACTCTAAGATCATATGTAATGTACGTTACTGCTTCCCACCAGACTGAAGCCCTCCAGGCTCTAAAGCTTGACTCCCAGCATCACCGGCTCAACACTCCAATACTGCCCATGTCTTAAGAAGGCAGGCCCAGAGACACAAAACAAGTCAGCCCCAGTTTGGCAGCCACCTTCTGTTCCTCTGACTGGGGAGCAAAGAGGGCGGGCATGATACATCTTGTAAGCTAAGGAAAAAAGGCCTGAGCAGTCTACTCCAACACTGCTCCTATGCCCCAGCTAAGACAGATGTGGGGAACCTCTCCCTATCACCACAGGTGTTCCAAGGAGGCTGCCACCACCAATTTCACTCTGGTACTCACCCCAAACTGCTCCAACCTCCTTCCCAGCACATTAAACTTTATTTTCTTAATGAAATGTCACTTGCTGACTTCTGGCAGAATCATAATAAAAAGAAATGGCCATAAAGCCGTTTTTATGCCGAAAGCACCCCTGCCAGCCTGCCCCCCTCCTCGATCTTGGAGAGGAGGGCTCCACAGTCATTTTATGTCCTCAGCTGCTGGAATATCCCAAGCCAGTACTCAGAGGCAAGATGGCACAGCCAGCTCCTTTCCAAGTCTCTGGGAAGAGCTGCCAAGCTGCCGCTCCGGCTGCTGCTCTGCAGGAAACAACTGGGGCCCTAGGACCTCTAAAGTGACGATCGCCAGGGAAGCCCCTCTGCCATGGTTCTGCTCCAGGTGAAAGGGACAAAATGGCTGGCAAACTAAGTCTGATGGTCAGCAGTGCCTGGCAGAGTTCCTGTCCCTCAAGTGAATGCTTGGACAGAGTGGGAGAGGGTTAAGTGCAGAAATGACATGGAAGTCTAAATTTTATGAAAATGACCCTTCTCCCATAAACTCATTTCTTCTTGGACCATTGAGGAGGGGGGAAATCAGTGTTAATTTAATCAATTGATCAAATGATCGATTGAGAAACTGGAGATGCCCGTTTACTGGGAGCAGTAACATCCTGGAACCTGAAACCACAAAAAAGGAACCATTGATTTCCTCACCTGCTGCTCCCAACCAAACTAGAGCCTGGGGAGAAAGCAAAGTCTTGGGGCTTCTGGAGGAAGCTTGCCTCTACAGGAGGGCAGGGGCAGCAGCTTCCGGGGAGTTTTACACTGGAATTAGTTACAGATGCAGTTACGGTGTCTTGTGTAAACGCCATCGATTGGGGAGCTGACAGTCTGGGGAGCTGCGATGCGGGACAATCAATCGGCCTGCAGTGTCACCTGCCACCTCGCTGAACAGTTGACAATGCAATTATCCAGTGTGGAGGCAGGGAGTTGGCGTGTGTCAAACGCACTTAGCCACTTTCCGGGCCTTCTCGATAGCGCGTTTCACTGCCTCACGTCAGGAGAGTCGCACAGAGACAGACGCCGTTTAAACCATTGATACTTGCTCTTTCTGCTGCACTCCCTCTGTTCCAGCTTAACAATTGTGTTCGAAAAGGTGGTTAAATCCCGTCCACTGCCACAGGGGACAGAAAAAGCCTTGCTCCTAGCCACATCCCTCCCAACAGGCAGCCATCATAACTGAAGGTTACCGCCAGAGTCAGAAGGCAGCCACCTTTACCTTCCGTTCCAAACCTGTTTGCAGTGGTATACTGTTCCAAAAGGGACTAGGGAGCAAAGTGGCATTCAGGGACATCTTTAGTAACTGGGGTTTCCATCTTGGCCCATGTCTGTGGATTCACCTTTCACACTCTTGGCCTCATAATCTGTTAGGTTTTATCAACAGTTATTTAGAAGACCTGGCTAAAGTTGCCTCTACTGATTCTCTCCTGATTTTCACTGCAGGCTACTTAGAACCAAGGACTACTAAAGCAGGCACTCAGGAAAGATGGTACTCTAGGCAAGGCCTGGCAGGGCAGAGGCCTCCACAGCTCACTGTCTTAGCATGGCCTTTGTGTAGACTGTTCCTTCCAGATGTACTGTGCTCTGGCTTCCCCAAATCCAGACAAGTGAACTCTGACTGACTACCCAGCACTCCACACCTCTAAGACATAAAGAGAGAGGAAGAGAAAGAACAAACTAGGACTCATTAGTCACATGTCTCCTTGACAAGGAGGACACATGGAGTCAGGATTACCCCAAGGGCTGCTTCCTTTGTGGCCTGTTTCTCCAGCCTAGAAAGACACTAACTCCACTAGGTTTGACAGAGTACCCCAGAAAAGCATTTTTCACCCTAACTGTTGGTATCATTAGGTGAATCACTGGGCCCTGGGTACTACCCATATGCAAGTAGCATTAGCAGTTAGAAAATCCCAGGTTTCATCTCCTGAGTAAATTAAGAGCAAGGGGAGCGGAGAAAAATGTATAGCTCAATAAAAACAATTAAAAAAAAAGACAATCCCAGGTTTCATGTGACCAGTCAGCAGCTGAGATGTACATCCCAAAGAGCGCTTCTAGACTGAGATGTCAGAATGGCACCAAAAATGACTAAGTTATTCTCTAGAAGTCTTTAGCTATTTCCTCAGAGGTTTTTTTTTTCTCTAATCTATTTGTATTGGGAGGCAGAGGCAGGTGAATCTCTGTGAGTTCCAGGCCAGCTGGGGCTACATAGCAAGACCTTGTGTCTAAATAAATAACAACCTATTTGTAGACAGACCTCTCTTAATGTTCTCTTCCTTTGGTCCTGAGACATCAATTCCAAGCATTCTCAGGACTGAGACATCTGAACCTCCTTCTCATTAAAACCGAGCTTCCATGCTCATGGCCTGTTCTAAGCCAAGTGTCCTCACCAAGACTCTTGTTTGACCACTGCCTTCCATAGTAGATTACATTCAAGGCCACTGATCTGACCCATTAGTGGAAGCTTTGTCGAGGTTGACGAAGGGACCCTAGTCTGGGAGGAGGGACAGGGGAATGAAGGGATCCAGGGACTTATCACAGTTCTTCAATTCTTTCATATCTAACAAGGACAGCAATCTCTGTTCTGTCAGCACGCACAGTGCAGCTTAAATGGGCCTCACCGCTCGCTTGCTCATCCTGCCTCTGCCTCCCTCTCTCTGAAGTCGGCTGGGCAGCTTCTTCAACTGGCGTTATCACTCCCTCTAACCGGTCTTGGCAGGCAATCTAATTCCTCCTGAAAAGGTCACCGCCATTTTAACTGCCTTTCAATCACATTAAGCAGGAGCTGCCCAGCTTGCGGCCCAGCCCGCCCGGCGGGCGATCAATGCACTGCACTGACACCAGCCGCCTGGCAGGGCCACACCCAACCCCCCAAGAATTGGGCCTATTGGTCCTGGCCAGGGAGGGTAGGCTGGACAGATGGCCAGCTTTTGCAGATGGATTTCAGGGCAGACGCAGTCAGGATCAGCCAGGACCTCTCTTTGATAGCCCCCTCCCACTGAGGAGGCTCAGCCTCCGTTGCTCCACTCTCTGCTTCGTGGCCCCTGCTGATCTCACTGTAAAACAGCCTTTCAAGTCAGCCTGTCTTTTGACTGCACTAAGCTGTTTAAGAGGCGGCAGCAGCTTCTATCAGGAAAGCTGGAGCAATTCTCTGCAGATAAAGGCCCCTCCGGCCCCATTCCCTCTTCAAGTCCCACTCTCATTCTCGCTCAAAGAAAAGCCTGCTTTGAACTCTCCTCAGGAATTCTTGAAAGGAACAACCTCACAGTGTAAACACACCCGGAAAAATGATCCCCACCCGGGCCCTAAGAGCTCCCCATACCAGTTGCTGATGCATCCCCAGACAGAGAGACTTCGCTGAAGCAGCAGGCCCTGTGCAGCCTGACCCACTCAGGCACTCCACGAGCGCACGAGAACCACCAGGTCCCATTCTGTGCCAAGAAACCTAGGGAACTGCACTGCAGCTGGTGTGTCTAGGTGCAGCTGACAACACACCAAACTAGAACAGCTTTCCAGAACTGACCCAGCAGGGACTGCCTTCAACACCTATGCACACCTCAGTACCAACAGGCATAATTCCTGGGCTCACGGGCTTTCTGTTTGCTCTTGCAAGGCTTCATGGCCGCAAGAGATCCCGCACATAACTGCCCTGTGAAATGACAACTACGAGTGTCCAGCTCAGGCTCGCAGGTTCTTTTTCAGCCCTCTAGACTGACCATTCTGCCTTGTCTTCAGATTGGTGGGGCAACATGCAAGAAGCCCGGAGGCACAATGACCCATCTGCACTGGACGGCACAGCAGAGACTGTTCTCAGATGAGCCCAGGTGGTGTGGCTCTAAGGAAGCAAAGACTTTTGAGGCTGCTGTGAGATTCCCTAAGGAGCACACATAGTGGTGCTCCCAAGGGTGTTGGCCAGACACAGGAGGCAGATGGGATGCAGCCTGGCTCTCTTAATGACCACAACCTGCAGTGCCAGCTGTGCTTTTACAAAGAAGAACGAAAAGCCAAGAAGCAGCTGCCTCTTCCCCTTGCCCATGGAAGGAGAGCTTGACAAGAAGACACTGACCCTGGGCACCCAAACAATTCTTCCGTCTCTTCTCGGGGGGCAACTCTTGTCTTAGGAACTAGGAAGGCAGCAGAGATGAGGAGGGCCCTGCAGACTCTTCTGCAACAATTGGGGAGAGCCCAGGGGAAGCAGGGAACAGCTGAGCCCAGGCCCCTCTTGCTTCAGGGCAGAGGGCGCCCTGGGAGAAGAGATGGGATCAGAGCTAAAATTAGATTCACCAATGAAGCTCATGGGAGGTCAAATTTTGCCATAACTCACTCTCTTCTCTGTAACTGATTTCCCTGACATAGAGCTGAGGAGGAGGAGGAGGAAAATCCAATGTGTTTGCCTAGAAGCCCTGAGGGCCCCGAGTGCTGGAGGTGTACAGCAGGTTGCTGGATTCTCATTTATCAGCCTTAAGAGGGATGGAGTGATAAATGCATAACCGTCCCTTTAATATTTTATGCAGGTGCTAACGCGGCTTGGCTGTCACCTTCAATGCATCACCCGAGGCTGAGAGCCCCCCTCGTCATTGCTAGCTTGCAGCCTCACAATTCCATTTCCCCACCCAAATACATCCACTTTAATATGCACATCACAGGCAGGCAGCACGGCCACAAAGAAGCCCCACCAGCAGTAGTTCCCACGCGGTGGAAATGATGACCAGCTACCAGCAGTGACCTGGTCACTAGAGTGCCACTACCCAAGTTGTCAGCTGCTTTATACCTCGGAAGCCACCTTCCAGGAGTGTGGTGGCCCGTATCCGCTTCTGCCCACACCACTCATACTCCTCAAAGCGGTTGCTGCTCTCATGCTCGATGTCCACAGCATCGTCCTCAGCCATGCAGGAGCCTTCCCTCTGTGAAGAGCAGAGCAGGATCATGCAGAGCCCAGGCCATCCCTCCTTGCTCCCAAAGCCTGCAAGGAAGGCGCAGCCCTAGTCCCTGCTGTGGGATGCCAAATAAGCTCCCGTGAAATATAACCAATATGAAAATCAAAGACCTGGGCCTCTTCCCCATAATTTTCCACAGGAGCCCAAACAGGGAATAAGTGGAAATGAGAGCAAAAGAGGAAAGCAAAGAGCAAAGGGGAAGAAGCAGCTGATAGCACGTGGAGAGCCAGGAGCCCAGAGATTAGGGGCAGTCAGCAGCAGTGTTGGGGAGGGAGGAGGGAAGTGGGTGGCCACAGCCTGCTACCTTAGAAAGGAGCCCAGAGATTAGGGGCGTCAGCAGCAGTGTTGGGGAGGGAGGAGGGAGGGAGGAGGAGGGAGGCCACAGCCCCGCTACCTTGGAAAGGCAGTGCTCCACATGCCTACTCATCTCCTGCTCCGATCCTGCCAGGGGGCGGCTGCACAGGGGACATACCTGCCCTTCATCTTGCTTCCTCCGTTTCATTTTCCCAATCCGAGCTGCATGGAAAAACAGAAAATAAAGCACAAAATAAGCTGATGGTCACCGTAGCTCTGTAGTTCAGTGCCCGATGTAGTCCTCATTCTTCAGCGCCTCTTACTCTTCAGGGACCCAGGTTTGCTCCTTGATGGCCACAGTTGCCTCAAGTGCAGCCCACCCTCTCTAGCTGCAGTGTTCAGTGAGTCCAGCAGGCGGAGAAACTCCCTGGATGGCTCCAGAAAACCAAACCCATAGACTCTACTCACAGGTGCTTGGAAATACAGCTCTAAAAATTTTCTTAGAATCCCAGGCTATTCCAAGGCTTGATTTGATCTACTGTTTACTCACCCTTTAGAAACTTCCTTTGTTCCAGGACCAAGCACCCCAAGTATGGCACCTAGGATACTGTTTAAGGTCATGCACTATCTCTGATGTCTCTGCAGATCCCATTTTACAGGAAAGGAGACTGAGGCCCAGTTGTAAAAGTACAGAGGGTCTGGGTTAAACCTTGGGCAGCCAGGTCAGGGTACCAGAAGAGGGCAGGCTTCATAGTTCTTATCAAAACCTGTCCCATCGTGTCTAATCAGTACAGAGGACTGGCAGGCCCCAGAGGCAGAGACCTGCCTGCCATGCTGTCCCAAAGGGGGCTCAGTTCCAAGGCGCACACTGCAAGCCCACAGCACTGCTAATTAATGCTGAGAGATGCAATCATTTCTAATTAGCTCACTAATCCTTCTCTGCAGCCCTCCTGTCACCAAGGCAGGAAGAGGTCAAAACAAGAGACTCTTTCCTTTTCGCCCCTCCCAGAATGCAACAGCAGGATTAAGTGATGGCCACTTTGAGACTGGACTGATGGGGGAAGGGTTAGGGAACTTGTCATGGAGGGAAAGTCTTTCTGTTGAAGGGCCAGGAAGAATTCTCTTAGGTATGCGGACCCTGATGGGAAATTCATGAATAGTCAAGAGAGGGAAACACAGGCCAGAGCTCAGCGCTAGGATAGGGTCTCTACTCTATGTGGGTCTCAGAGCCACTGTAGCTAGGTATGTCTCACTGTGGTACAAAAGGAGGCTCACTGGCATCTACATCTGAAGCAAAGATTGTCTTCCCACTTGTTGTTTGGAGACAGGGTTTCTTTATGTAGCTGTGGCTACCCTGGAACTCACTCTGTAGACCATGCTGGCCTCCAACTCACAGAGATCCACCTGCCTTTGAGTGGGATTAAAGGTGTGTGCCACCACACCTGGCCTGTCTTCCCACATTTTAACAAATGAAGAAACCTTATCACAGAACCTGCCTAAGTACTCAACAAATATCAAAGGCAAGCCTGAGTCTCCAGCCTAGAATGCCCCCCTTGTACCCAAGAGGCTCCCACTTCAGCCTTATAAGGGAGGCTGAACCCATGAGTTCGCTAGGGTTCCAGCCTCTCTGCCTGGCGAGCATCTGAGGTAGCGAGTTTCTCAAACTGCAGGAACAGCGGCCTGAGAAAGAGCCAAAGCCTATAAAAACTACATACAGAACCTAGGTCTGTCAGCCTTAGCTACCGCTGCAATTCCCTGTGTTTCCACTACAGAGATGCTGTGACCGTCTTCTGGGTCCTTTGTGCTTATAGATCCAGATCCCTGCTCTGCTTGAATTCCCTTGGAATTTCAGGCTCAGGCAAGCTTCGCACGGCAGAGCTAGGGATAAAGAAAGCATGCAAGACATCAGAAGGGAACTGGTGAAGGCTCCTAAAGGTATTGGAAATGTAGTGTGGAACAGTGTGCCCACAAAGGTCCCTTACATTCTTGCCAAACCTGAAGGCACCTCCCTGGGTAAGAAGAGGCTGACTACCCATGATGTGGTAAATCCAGTAACTGAATCTGGGTAATGGTGGCTCAATGCCTGTGATCCTAGTACTATGAGGCTGAGGTTGAAAGACTGCTGTAAATTCCAGGCTAGCCTGGGCTATATGGTGGGCCCTCATCTCCAAACAAAAGGATCTGACCACTGAATAAAGGAGTGAGCACGATGCTGCTGGATGTCCCTTCCAGCCCCAGAAAGTTGTCCTGACAGGCTGCGTTCACCTGCAAATTCCCAGACAAGCAAGGACGGTCAGCTTTCCCCTGGCCACTCCTGGAAGTCCTAAACAAGCTTTCCACGATGTGGCAGGAGGTTTAGCTCGGTCCTTGAAGCTGCCTGTGTGTCAAAGCATCTGACGTGGCTGCCGCAGCAAAGGTTTTAGGGAACAGCGGGCTTTAATCATGCTCAGCTACACCAACTTGATGCTATCAAACAAGCGGCCTTCAACTACCAGAGCCTCAGTTTCCCTATTTATAAAACACATACAGGTATTTCCCTCTCAGAGATGTTGTGAGAATGGCGCCAGCCCACAATGAGTGCTCTTCTCTTTTCCACACTGGGCTAAACCTGGAGGGCACAATCAAGTTGTAGGGGCTGGGGATTGTAAACATCCATGGTCTGACTCACCAGCTGGCCCAGAGACCCTAAGCCCTTTACAGCGAACCCCAACTTACACCACACCTCAGTCAGCACAAAAAGCGGGACCATTCAATTGTGTTCAGCAAACAGGAATGCTCCAGAGGTTTGAATCCAAAAGGGGGACCGCCAGGTAGTGCATACGCGGCCTGCTTTCAGAAAAGGCCTCTAAGAGCTGTCGAGCCCACGCTGATCACCTTTGTGAAATGTGGGCCGACTGATAACTCAAAGAGCCCTGGGACGAGTTAGTTCCTGTTGCCGTGGGAACTCCAGATCTCATGGCATTGTCAAGTCTCAGCAGAGAGGCTGCATTCACACTACTGGGCACTGATTAAAAACTAGAAGAAAAACATTCGCAGCGCCCTGCCGACTTGTATAGTGAGGTCCCAGCAGTCTGCAAATTCAAAGCTGAGCTCCCGAGTGGAATTGTGTAGCTTGTTCCTCATTCTCCGACACTTATTGTCCCCCAGGGTTCTTTCGGGCCTTTAGAAAGGCTTTGGGTACGAGCTGAGTACCGTAACCCTCCATTAGACAGACGGGGAAACTGAGGGCGGCAGCCTTGGTTTGCACTCTCAGACGCTGTGACTGCCAAGAAGTCAGTTGGCCCGAAGATGAAGAGACCCGGGCAAGCCAGGAGCTGCGGGCAGTGAAGGAGGGAGG